>OW121806.1:3300000-3610000 GCA_933228885.1 Leistus spinibarbis
CTTCCAAGCGTTTCGAATACGCATCTAATTTATACGCGGCCTGTTCTAATTTCACAACGCTATCCTCAATTTGATCGATTTGGTCTAAATACGGCTGCAAACTATTATCTATAAAAAATAAATTATCTATGAAAAAAAAAACTAACTAATAAATTTAATTAGTTATACATTTATCATTTAATTCAACCATTCCCTTCGAAACATTCGACGCTATATGTTTCATATCAGAATATTTAGTTATGGTCGCTCGATTCATGTTTTCTAATAACCTGTAGTCGTCCTGAACTGCAGTTAACTCCCCATATAAGTAATCGGCTGTCTTCGTAAACATGGTCGTGGCTAATCGGCTCAAGTTCGGGTCGTGAGGATCCAAAGCCTCGAAACTCGATGTCGATGTTGATAAAGTTGGCCCTATAGTTATTTAGGTTAAGAAAAACTATTTAATTATATTTCATTTGTTTATTAACCCTTTTTTGGTGAATCAGTTACACCTGATTCTATATCGTCTGCCATGGTTTATTAACCCGTAAATATTAAGGTTTTAAGTAGAACTGGGTAGAACTGTCGAAAATGACATGTATAAAGGTCAAAATTGCCAACGTTGGCAAATGTAGCATTTCTTAATCGGTTAACAACGTTTTTCATGATATTATGGAGGTAGAAGGAGTGAGCATTCAATTTGACCGTGAAGCATTTACGTTTTTGTTGGCGGCCATCTTGCTTGGATCCAAGACATTTGATTACTCATGGTGCAGACACAAATTCGTTGATTTGCTAATAATTTGGCACATATAGCGCAAAATTATGAGCAAATCAACGAATTTGTGTCTGGACCATGCACTAAAAGGAGTGAGCATTTAATTTGACCGTGAAGCATTAATGTTTTTGTTGGCGGCCATCTTGCGTGGGTCCAAGACATTTGATTGCGCATGGTGCAAACACAAATTCGTTGATTTACTCATAATTTTGCGCTATATATATATATATATATATATATATATATATATATATATATATATATATATATATAGCGCAAGACGAGCACCTCAACCTAGTTTATTAATATATATATTCCGAAAATGAACCACAGTAACCACTAATGAAAAAAAAATCGAATTTCTCGAACTTGTAAAGCATTTTTAGGATATATTAGCAGTAAAATGGTTTATAATCGCTAATACTATCGAAACAATATTATTTTAGCTCTTTAAAGGGAATTCGAAACTGTGATTTAAATTCGGAACACGTCTTAAATGCATGCAAGACGCCATCTTGGAGAAATCAAAACATTTAGCCTTAACTTGTTTTTCCCGCTGCAACCGTGCTAATGCTCACTCCTCTTACCTCCATGCTAACTAAGCAATGTTACCATCTGTTAATAAATAGCCGTATTCTTTTAATACACAATCTAAGCATGTTTATGTTAAAACTCATCTTCTCGCTCTGTCTACATATGGGGCAGACAGAGCAAAAACATGAGCCTAGCTGAGATTTTGTGTAAAAAGAATACACCTAATGTATTTAGGTTTATAAGAACGCATTCCTGTCTGACATTGTTCAAATGTTAAATGTGACAGTAGAACAGCTGATGCTGTAAAATAAATCAAACTAAAGCGCATAATATTAAAAATCGAGTTAATTGAAACAATTGCGTAACCAGTGCTTCGTGTGTGTGACAAAAATACAAGAGATGGTACAACGGTGCTTGAATATATTCGCGTGTTTAAGTTTAATTTCGTGTGCATTCGCGCTTATTAAACCTGTAATATTTATACCGGGTGACGGCGGAAGCCAAGTCGAGGCGAAATTGAATAAATCTGCGGTTGTGCACTATTTGTGCGCTAAGACCAGCAATGATTACTTCAATATTTGGCTTAACATGGAGCTTTTGGTGCCGTTAGTCATTGATTGTTGGATTGATAACTTAAAACTAGACTATGATAATGTTACGCGTAAAACGACGAATTCTGCGGGTGTTGATATCCGAATTCCTGGATTTGGGAGCTCGGAAACTGTGGAATGGTTAGACCCGAGTCATGCTTCGGCTGGGTCTTATTTTCAAAATATTGGCAACACTTTAGTGGGTTTGGGGTACGAGAGGAATGTGAGTATTCGTGGGGCTCCGTACGATTTTCGAAAAGCGCCAAGTAAGTATTTTATTTGTGTATTGTTATTTGTTTTATTGATAAGCTACAGT
This sequence comes from Leistus spinibarbis, assembly GCA_933228885.1. Lineage (NCBI taxonomy): Eukaryota > Metazoa > Arthropoda > Insecta > Coleoptera > Carabidae > Leistus > Leistus spinibarbis. The sequence goes on from OW121806.1 coordinate 3,302,198, forward strand.
GAAAAGTGATAATAAGTGATTCATTTGTTTTGTGATTCTTATATTTTTCAACATATCATCTATATATCTTATTTATTTATGAAACAAACAAAGATATGGAATAAATATATTTATTGCTATAGATTAGTTTGAAAAATAAAATTATTCTGTATTATTTATGAAATATATGCAATAACGCCCATCAAAATAAAATATATCGAGTGTAAACTTTACAATATAGGAAATAAAATGCATATTTTAACTTTCTGATACGTTATGTATCATAAAAAATCGACCTCGAAATTTAACCGGAAATATTCGTTTTGAAGGCCCCTGAAACCATTTGAACGTGTGTGTGTGTGTGTGTGTATTTGTATGTCTGTGTGTGTGTATGTGTATTGCCTTACAGCAAATACCGTGGAACATAAATGATAATGATTTGAATTTAAGATTTGTAAATTAATTAACCTAGACATTATAATGGAAATATACGTTTTGAGGGTCCCTGAATTCATTTTAACTATTTTCTCAACAAATGTGTGTCTGTATGTGTGTGTGACCGCTACAGCCAATACCATTGTACATATAAATATAATATTTTGAATTTAAGATTTGTAAAATAATCAACCTAGTAATTTTAGTGGAAATATCCGTTTTGAGGGTCCCTGAATTCATTTTAACTATTTTCTCAACATATGCGTGTCTGTATGTATGTGTGTGTGAACGCTACAGCCCATACCATTAAACAAATAAATATAATATTTTGAATTTAAGATTTATAAAATAATCAACCTAGAAATTATAATGGAAATATACGTTTTGAGGGTCCCTGAATTCATTTTAACTATTTTCTCAACAAATGTGTGTCTGTATGTGTGTGTGACCGCTACAGCCAATACCATTGTACATATAAATATAATATTTTGAATTTAAGATTTGTAAAATAATCAACCTAGTAATTTTAGTGGAAATATCCGTTTTGAGGGTCCCTGAATTCATTTTAACTATTTTCTCAACATATGCGTGTCTGTATGTATGTGTGTGTGAACGCTACAGCCCATACCATTAAACAAATAAATATAATATTTTGAATTTAAGATTTATAAAATAATCAACCTAGAAATTATAATGGAAATATACGTTTTGAGGGTCCCTGAATTCATTTTAACTATTTTCTCAACTAATGTGTGTCTGTGTGTGTGTGAACGCTACAGCCAATACCATTAAACAAATAAATATAATATTTTGAATTTTAAATTTATAAAATAATCAACCTAGAAATTTTAATGGAAATATACGTTTTGAGGGTCCCTGAATTCATTTTAACTATTTTCTCAACATATGTGTGTCTGTATGTGTGTGTGAAAGCTACAGCCAATACCATTGTACATATAAATATAATATTTTGAATTTAAGATTTATAAAATAATCTATCTAGAAATTATAATGGAAATATACGTTTTGAGGGTCCCTGAATTCATTTTAATTATTTTGTCAACATATGTTTGTCTGTTTGTGTGTGTGAACGCTACAGCAAATACCATTGAACATATAAATATAATATTTTGAATTTAAAATTTGTAAAATAATTCACCTAGAAATTATAATGGAAATATCCGTTTTGAGGGTCCCTGAATTCATTTTAACTATTTTCTCATTATATGTGTATCTTTATGTGTGTGTGAACGCTACAGCCAATACCATTAAAGAAATAAATATAATATTTTGAATTTAGGATTTATAAAATAATCAACCTAAAAATTATATTGGAAATATACGTTTTGAGGGTCCTTGAATTCATTTTAACTATGTTTTCATCAACGTATGTCGTATGTGTGTCTTTATCATATTAAACATATAAATATAATGTTTTGAATTTAATATTTGCATATATCGGGAGAAAATCAATTTTTGCAAAGAATATTTAAACCAAAAATGCTAATTTATTCGTGTCAATTATTGCATATCTCGAAAATGGCACTAGTTACAGAAAACGGGAATATTGTAAAAGTTAAAGATATTAAAATTTCTAGACACTTTTGTTCGTAATAATTATAATGTTTCTTTATATACATTCGTATATAAATAATTTTCCTCTTAGGTGAAAAATTTTTGCTTTTAAACTAATAGGGCCTAATGAAAACTACAATATTGTATTTCTTATATTACGTATTGGAATTTTACTCACATTGTGTAATATTATTTTACATGCGTCAGATATTTCATAATATTAGGAAAATATGTTTGTTTTTTAAATGAATCCTTGAAAATAAATAAATAACACGCATTAACTTTATAATCAATAATATTAGGATTTATAATTTATATTAATAAAATAAGTTTAAAATATTCTTTATTTAAACTAGTTTCGGCTATTAAACCATCTTCAGATTTATAGATGGTTTAATAACCGAAACTAATCGTCTTAAATAAAGAATGTTTTAATCTTATTTTTTTTAATTGAATTTCAGATGAAAACGTCGATTATTTCGACAACGTGAAGAAACTAACCGAAGAAACTTATTATAAAAATGCGAATCAAAAAATCATTTTAATTGCGCATTCAATGGGGGGCCCTATGGCCTTATTATTTCTCCAAAAACAAACTCAAGCCTGGAAAGATAAATTTATCCAGTGTTTCGTTGCGTTATCCGGAGCTTGGGGGGGCTCTATTAAAGCGATTAAAGTGTTCGCTATAGGTAACACATTTTGGGTTGTCCAAAGGCGTTTTATTTCACAAATTTAAAAATACTAATTAAAATAATTGAGATACATTTTTAAAAACATATTTACTACATTTACATATCTATTGCCTTGAACTACAAGGTCAGTTTTTAATTAAAAATAACAGAAACATTCTAAATTAAATAAAAAAGAACAACAACAATTAAGAAAGTGTATCCAACTGTATTAGGCAATTATATGCAATATAGGGTAACCCGTGGGGCACCATATGCCCATATCATATACAGAATATAGTATTAATCCAGCAGTCTGAATAATTTAATGGGTGTCGAATTTCCTTGTAATTTGGAAATTAGTTCCTAATCATAGATACACTATATAAATAAAGCATTTCCCTTACATATAAACGCACATAAATCTTGGTATTTATATATTTACACCAATTATCTATGAATATGTTAACATGAGAACTTTGATCTATGCGCGTCGTCATATTTACGTAACATTTATAAAAATATACTGAAAAGTTTACTGTTTTGGACAACCCTGCTGCGGAAAAATCAGTTCGATGAAAAGATTAGTGTATCCTATTTTATTTTAGGTGACGATTTAGGTTCGTACGCTTTGCGAGGTAAAGTAATGCGAGCTGAACAAATAACTTCGCCCAGTCTCGCTTGGTTGTTACCATCGAAGTTATTTTGGAAGGAAACGGAAATACTTGTACAAACAGAAAAACGAAATTATACTATAAATGATTTACAATCGTTTTTCAAGTGAGTTCAATTCATTGCATATTCAATTTTTCTATTAATTGAAATTGTATTTTATTAGTGATTTGCAATATCCTGTTGGATGGGAAATGAGGAAAGATACAGAAAAATATATGTTAGATTTTACTCCACCGGGCGTTGAAGTACATTGTTTATACGGTACGAATGTCGATACCGTCGAAAAGTAAGTTTAGATTTTATTTTCTGTGGTGTAAGTGTTTATGTTCGTGTTGTAGTCTACATAAAAGTAAGTTTAATTCATCTTGCTTAACAAATTTATTAGCTCGCCGTATGAAGTACTGAAGAAGCTAAGGCAATCGGTCGTGTGTCTGTAGCATTCTCGGATCAAAAAATGTCATTAACAAAAAGTGTTAGTCTCGTCGCCCTGAATCCAAAAATATATATAACTTGTATACTTGGATGTTAGTCGTCGCTCGCTCGTAAGACCAAATTTGTGCTTTCTACTCCTCTGAAGGTACCAGAGCGATTTACACCAAATTTGGTACACATATTATTTGGCATCCCATTTGAATCCCCTCGCAGTTTAAATCCAATCGCCTGTACACTTCCCGAGTTATTGGGCCTCCAAATTTGGAGCCCCCTTTAAAACTGCCCTTATAAAAATAATTAAAACAGCCAATAATTCTACTAATAATTCTAAGATATTTTATGTCTACAAGATTTTCTCATATTATTAATCCAAATGGTCAAAACATGTATATCCGTTGAAATCTCGAGTTCGAAATTTATCATGATTACAAGACTTACTTATTACTTCATAAAAGAAAGTAAAAATTCACATAACTTCTTCGTTTCACTTATAGATGGCGTTCAATGTCTGATATACTTCAAAATATATTTATATTATTATTTTTAAGCCTATGGGCTTACAATTTGAAAAAACTTTAAAGACATAAAAAGTTTCATAATTTTACGTTCGACAGTTTTGGCTCTAGAGCGTTCACAGACACACACACATACACAGACGTCATTCTAAAAATAGTCACATTTGATTCCGAGAAGATCAAATCCGTTGAAATTTCGAGTTCGAAATTGTTCATGACTTCGTAAAAGAAAGTAAAAAAAATATTTTAGTGCATATTTTAAAATTCAAAATTATAATATTTTATGGCCTTTGAGTAGACATAAAATATCGTAGAATTTTTGGGTGTTTTAATTATTTTTCTAAGGGTAGTCCTATAACTCGGGAAGTATAGGGGCGATTGGATTTAAACTGCGAGCAGATTCAAATGGGATGCCAAATAATATGTGTAGCAAATTTGGTGTAAATCGCTCCGGTACCTTCAGAAGAGTAGAGGGCATAAATTTGGTCTTACGAGCGACGAGTATATAAGTTTTATATATTTTTGGATTCAGAGCGACAAGACAAACACTTTTTGTTCATGAAATTGTTTGATCCGAGAATGCTACAGACATACACGACCGATTGCTTTTTCGGTACTTCGGCGAGTTAAATACGCTTTATTATTTCTGTGGTGTTATGTTTATGTTCGTGTTGTAGGCTACATTAAAGTAAGTTTAACTAATTTGTTTCTAATTTGCTTAACAGTAAATTTATTTTTAAAAATGCTTAATTCTCTTTCTTTATTATTTTTGTGGTGTAGGTGTTTCGTTCTGCTTATTTTCGTGTTGTAGGTTACACTACAAAAAGAAAAAATATTTTTCCAGACTGTTCTACAAACCCGGCGTGTTCTTAGATGGTACGCCAACTTTAGTGGCTGGTGACGGCGACGGCACTGTCAATATCCGCTCTCTAGAGGGTTGCATGCATTGGCAAGGAAAACAAAAACAAAAAATACACGTCCAAACATTGAATAAAATTGACCATATGGCCATTTTAAGGGACAAACAAACCCTGCAATACATTAGTGATTTAGTTAAGTCTTTAAAAACATAAATTTGTGATATATTTTCCTAGTTTTATTTTTACTGTAATTATTTTGATATTATTTAAAATTGTAGTGATATTTTGATTTTGAGTGTTGCCTATTAAAAGTTACAATATACATTTTTCTAATATTCTCACGAAGCAGCTTACGTCTGCAATGGGGAAAAATCTGGAATGTTCGTCGTTTTTTCATTATAAATAACTTATTTATATTTAAAAAAGGATGAAAAATACGCTTGGAGCAACACGTGTTCAATTTAACAATACTTTATATTTACATTTTTTACAGCTTATTTCCAAAAAAAATTGCTAACATTAAATCACCTCAATTAAACATTAAATAAATACATACAAAAATAAACAAAACAGCACAACATATATTCAAAATTTAAATAAATTAAATATTAGGGCCAATATTATAAACAATATGACATTTTATATGGAACAATCATTTTTTGCCGAGTAAAATTTAATTGGTAAATAAAATTGTTTATAATAAGGACCTTTAGTGATGTGAAAGTCTATTAATACTGAAACCTGGTAGCGAAATTAAAATTATTATATTTGGTACTGTTGATTTCTAACCATTTAATTTAAATAAATAGCAAAATCATTATAAAATACGCATGTAACAGCTAATTTAGTTACCGAATCTAATATTTAAAACTACATAATTCATTACTAACTTAATTTAATAGTCCAATTACCCATTAAACAATCCGTGCACAGGCATATGACGTATCATGCCTATAGTGGCACGAAACTTAAAAAAATTAAATGTGAAGACTACAAAAAAAAACAAGCATATGTGTATATACCAATGCCTTTAGCTCACCAAACACCTATTTATACTTAAGATTGATTGCAACAATAACCAGTCTTTTGATGCGCTACTATAGGCGTGTTTCTTTGCCAGTTTTGTGATTCAATCCAAGTAATCATAGAAATAATATAATTCGCAAGGGGAAGGGACTGTCAGTTTCTGATCACAAAATAGAAAAGTAGGGATAACTAATAACGAACGAAGAAACGTGATTCTCATAATCATGATTAGTTAGATTGCGAATCAGAGTTCGAAGAAACACGGCTAATATCTTGAATTTTCAATCATTTTTTTAATTTCTTTTTGGTACACAATATAAATAGGTTTTTTTTTATAACTTTCGGGTTCTCAATTTGAATTTGCTAGATATAAAATATGTTTAAAAACACGAAATTATAATTTTAAATATTTTTTTATGGTCCAATATGAAGAAAACTTATAGTTATAAAATTTCGTAGAATTTTTGGATGTTTCAATTATTTTTCTAATGGCAGTATTAAGGGGGGCTCCAATTTTTGGAGCCCTATTACACACGATTAGATTTAAAATACGACGTGAACTAAAAATTGCATGTATCCAAATTTCGTTAAAATAAAATTGCTACATACGTATTTATTACTAATTTCACATCACTAATTTGAATATTAAATATATTTATAAATTGCTGATGTTATTCCACAATAATAACGCTTAGATTATTTTTTTTAAATATTGTTTACAGTTGCTTTATATAGATAACGATACAAAAAATTGGAATAATCTAACAAAATGTAAAAATGTGTAAATATATAATATACGTTTGACTGACGATTTCTACGAAACTAAATCATTAATAATAATAATTACAATAACTGTGGTGGATAAATAATGAGTAATTTTGGTAATTTCTTTTCATTTTCTTATGATTACCTTATTAGTAACAGTAAGAACTGCCTTGACAGGAATGGAAGAAGGTAAATGTCATGACTGGTTCCACCTTAAAAATATCGCAAATTTAATCATCCAAACAGTGCGTTTATATTCGCAATCGAGAGAATATTTGATATTAATTAATCTCGATCGCGAATAAATTCAGCTGAGTATAAATCAAAATACGTACCTTAAAAATGGTATGCTGGAGTCTGTAGCTCTGAGATACGCATAAATGCCGAGTAATACCGTAGCTGTAGCAAATATAATTTGGTATTTGTTGCGGTAATTCACTGGTAACCAGTTCGGTATAATGCGCGACACATTTTTCCATACTGGTTGTTTTCTATTTGCGGTACTACGTCGCTTTATTCGGGCCTGTTCCTCTTTCCGTTGTTCCACTCTGATTTGGGATAAATTAACAAGATTCTGGCTTAGTCACAAACATTATAGTTTAGTGTGTTTGAAATTCTTATTTATATCTCGTACAACAACAGCAAATATTAATTTATGATATAGTAACTTTATATACAAAATTTCGTAAAACTTGCCGTCTACAACCATACAATATAGCATATATTTTTACAACGAAATGTATTGTAGCTGTAATGAACAAGCTTCAGTCCAACGCACCTATGCGTCTAGCTCGCTTTATAAGTAATATATGCGAGCAGCGGTTTATAAATTCAAAATTACAATATTTAATATATTTTTATGGCGTGTGGGTTAACAATATGAAAAAATCTTGTAGATCTAAAATATCTTAGAATTTTTAGTAGTATTTTTGAGTGTTTTAATTATTTTTATAAGGGCAGTATTAAGGGGGGGTCTAAATTTTGGGGCCCTATAACTCGAGAAGTATAAGGGCGATTGGAATTAAACTGGGAGTGGATTCAAATGGGATACCAAATAATATGTGTAGCAAATTAGGTTCAAATCGCTTCGGTACCTTCAGAGGAGTAGAGGGCACAAATTTGGTCTTACGAGCGAGCGACGACTAACATCCAAGTATATAAGTTATACATATTTTTGGATTCAGGGCGACGAGACAAACACTTTTTATTCTAGACGAAATTATGTATATAAGGCTTAATAAGTCAGAAATTAATAGTTCTTTACTGTAGATAGACAGAGAACGAGATGTAAACATGTTTATATAAATGTGTAGTTTTAAATAATTATAATACACAAGATTATATAAAATAAACACTTCGTAATTTAATAAAAGTGTATAATCAGCTATACAAAACATCGCTTTGAAAACAAAACGAAATCAAAGCAAAACAAGTTAACATGCGCGCAGAAATAAGGAGAAAGCAACAGTAAAAAAGGTTAAATTAGGATACAAAACTAAGCCAAACGAAAAAGACGAAAAAAACAAAATTTTAGTTACAACTAGAATCATTTATTAGTAAATTTGGCATCATTTGTACATTTAGATAAAAAAACAATCACTTACAAACTAAAAAGGCGCAAAATGTATACAAGCGAAATCATATAATACAACAGAAAAAACACACACAATAAAAAGCACTACGATTGTTTACGTTTTTTCTTGCGTGAATGAAGAAAGGAATAATAATAGTGAAAAGTAAATAAGCGTCCGATTAAATGCAACAAACCCGTCACCCGTTTTAACAATTGGATAAATTGTGTGTATACGTACTCTTTGCGGATGCGATCCTTGACACTCTTCTCAATTTGGTGTGGCGGATTTTTTTCGTATAGTCGCTGCGCGCACTGCAGAATCTCTTCAAACGGTGTGTCATCATGTATCTTCGATAGAAGACAATGAATACTAGCCATTTCGCAGCCTTCCTCGAAGATTTCGTCGCTGCGACGCAACACAAGCGCTGCCGCTACATACAGCGGCATTAGCGGCGGCGTCGCCAGGAAAAAGTCGTATAATCGGACAACGTCCCGGTATTGGTTCAGCGAGTGCCCGAACCAGGTTAAGTACCACGGTAACGCGAACATTGTTCCCACCTGTGACCTGAAATTCACGGTATTGAACCACTTAACGAATAATCGCGGTTGAAAATAGTTATTTACATTTTTCTAGCTACAATACATATTGATTTTGCTTCAAAATCATCGTAGGGCGAATTTAAAACAATATAAAGAATTATTATACATAAAGTCAAGTGAAGGCCTCTCCCACTTTTCTTAGTATAATGTAGAAAATAGTGTGTTCGTATAAAATAATAATAATAAAGCATTATTATATATATATATACATATATATATATATATATATATATATATATATATATATATATATATATATATAGATAGTGAAAGGAGAAGAAAGTAGAGTAAAGGCCACTCTGGTTTTTCTTAGTTTATTGTGAAAAATGGTTATTTTGTTTCAAAACTATTGTAGAGTGAATTTATAAACTAGATAGTGAAAGGATAAGAGAGTCGAGTGAAGGCCACTCCAACTTTTCTTAGTCTATTGTAGAAATAAAGCATTATAAAATATATATATATATATATATATATATATATATATATATATATATATATATATATATATATATATATATATATTATAGACAGTGAAAGGAGAAGAAAGTAGAGTAAAGGCCACTCTGGTTTTTCTTAGTTTATTATGAAAAATTGTTATTTTATATTTAAGTTACAATATACATAGATTTGGTTTCAAAACTATAGATACTGAAAGAATAAGAGAATCGAGTGAAGGCCACTCCAACTTTTCTTAGTCTATTGTAGAAATAAAGCATTATATATATAGACAGTGAAAAGAGAAGGAAGTAAAGTAAAGGCCACTCTAGTTTTTCTTAGAGCAATGTGACAAATGATTATTTTACATTTAAGTTACAATATACATTGATTTTGTTTCAAAACTACCGTAGGGGAATTAAAAACCTAAATAATGAATGGATAAGAAAGTCGAGTGAAGGCCACTCCGACTTTCATTAGTCTATTGTAGAAAATAAAGTGTGTTCGTATAAAATTAGAATATTCATCAGTTGACGTCAAAGCAGAATTAAAAAGAGATATTTAGTAAGCAAATCTATCATATTTAATTTATGGATAAGAAAGTCGAGTGTAGGCCACTCCGACTTTTTTTAGTCTATTGTAGAAAATAAAGTGTGTTCGTATAAAATTAGAATATTCATCAGGTGACTTCAAAACAGAATTAAAAAGAGATATTTAATAAGCAAATCTATCATATTTATTTTTATAGATAAGAAAGTCGAGTGAAGGCCACTCCAACTTTCTTTAGTCTATTGTAGAAAATAAAGTGTTTTCGTATAAAATAAGAATTTTCATCAGTTGACGTCGAAGCAGAATTAAAAAGAGATATTTAGTAAGCAAATCTATCATATTTATTTTTATAGATAAGAAAGTGGAGGGAAGGCCACTCCGACTTTTTTTAGTCTATTGTAGAAAATAAAGTGTTTTCGTAGAAAATTAGAATTTTCATCAGTTGACGTCAAACCAGAATTAAAAAGAGATATTTAGTAAGCAAATCTATCATATTTATTTTTATGGATAAGAAAGTCGAGTAAAGGCCACTCCGACTTTCATTAGTCTATTGTAGAAAATAAAGTGTGTTCGTATAAAATAAGAATTTTCATCAGTTGACGTCAAAGCAGAATTAAAAACAGATATTTAGTAAGCAAATCTATCATATTTAATTTATGGATAAGAAAGTCGAGTGAAGGCCACTCCGACTTTTTTTAGTCTATTGTAGAAAATAAAGTGCGTGTTCGTATAAAATTAGAATATTCATCAGTTGACGTCAAAACAGATATTTAGTAAGCAAATCTATCATATGTATTTTTACTTTCTTATACGTAATGTATAAAAGCTAGAATTGCCCTTGTAAATGCTGTATTAATAAGAAGCCGCCATTTTGTGGGCGGAGCTACACGATTATATAAAAATGATGGTGTAAGTATATACCTGTCTAAGAATTCGTGTAACGTCGGGTGTTCCCGCTCGATGATCGGGTAAATGTAGTTCAGTCTATACGAGGTCTTCTCCATAGTCGTTTCCATGCACTCCCTCAAGTGGTCAGTGCTTAAACGCTCCATAATACGAAAGGAAACTGCCTCACCGACCACCAACAGAAACGTAATAGCCACATCATGGTAGCCCTGCCGTTAAACACAAAAATTACTAACTACGCCATTTGGGGGAAAACCAAATGTTACTAACTTGGTAATATCGTAAGTGCGGGTATTTCATGATAACTCGCAATATAAGAACAGTTAACTGGTCTTGCAAGGCAACACGTTGTTTATAAGGGATACCTTAATAATAAATTCATATTTAAACAAAATGATTCAGCCATGTTTGTGCATTTAACATACCTGGGGGGAATCGTTTAAGGGACCGGTTAACGTCCAAAATCACCTGGTTATACTCGGGGTGTTCGGATAACTCGGTTAACAGTGGCGCACGCTCCGAGGGGCAAGGATCAACTTCTAATAAACGAGGCCAAACTTTCCGTCTCATATTATCTACACAAACAATAAACGGCACTTTTAAACACACACACACAACAATAAAACGACAATTTATTAACACACCATTCACTAAACCAAAATCACTGATTGCTAATTGTTGCCATTGCGCCAATGTCGTTTGGTCACTAGCTAACGCTATTTCTATACGGACCCGCTTTAATTTCTCACCCTCAGTCTCTGGAACTATAATAATTGCATGAAACCCACGGTTATATAAACCACACTTAAGCACAAACATTCGTCGAAGTTTAATTCGGATCGTGTATCTTCATTTTCCATACTGTCCGACAGTTCTCCATCTAGAATACCAGAATTGCTGGAATCGGACTCGTGCGATTGATCCATTTCTTTTTTTTTTTTTAATTAAAACACTGTTAACATTATTGAAAACGTATTAACTGTCAAACTGTAAACTGCTGTCAAATCAATGACGGAACCACGGAACGTCAGTTTTAAACGTCTAAAGTGCCCTACACTCGACTTTCTTATACGTAGTTTTTAGAATAAACTGGTTACCGATTTATTACATGTTTCTTTGATTCTTAAGACCCATTGTAACATGGTAAAGTAATCGTCTATATTTTTAAAGCTTTTCGTATTCAATACAATATTTTGTACGTAACCAGTTACGCGGTTACGGTTACGGAACATGATTTATATATATTTGATCATGAGCTGTATTCTTTTTACAAAGAATCTCAGCTAGGATCATGTTTTTGCTCTTTCTGCCTCATGTCTATATTTTTAATGTTTTTTGTATTCAAGAAATACAATATTTTGTACGTAACCAGTTACGCGGTTACGGAACATTATTTATATATTTGATCATGAGCTGTATTCTTTTTACAAAGAATCTCAGCTAGGATCATGTTTTTGCTCTTTCTGCCTCATGTGTAGAGTAAAGGATTGTTCACAGCTAAAAAATGAGTAATTAAGCCTAAGCTTAATTACTAGTTTTTTAGCTGTGAACAATCCTTTATATAATTTCTAAAAATTATAAGTAATAATTCCAGTTTGTTGTATGACATACAAGGTTAACGTTCACAGCAACAAAACTTATCATAAATTGTGTTGCTTGGAATGTTAACATTGCTTGTCATAATACAAACTAGATTATTATTTGTAAGTTTCTAAGTTTAACTACAAAAAAAACATGTGTAGACAGAACGAGAAGATGAATTTTAACTGAAACAAGCTGGGATTGTGTATAAAAGGAATACGGTTTACACGTATTGTCCAAAAACTATTAAAAAATATATCGGTAAAGTTATCCACAGTTTTCTACAGCATACAATTTGTGTTGCCAACCTAAAGAACTAAAAATCCCCTAGATTTTTATTTCGCTTAATAAGTTGTATTAAGACCTCAATTGTGTTTCATTTTGTGTAGAATATCAATAATTAGCTATATATAATCAAAAACTGTAGAAATATGTTCAGGAATTATGAATTATCATTAAAAAAACCCGGCTCATAGGAACAAACAGTACGTCGTCCGACGTTTCCCTGATTTACAAAAAATCTAATTGGCTAAGAAACAAGGGAGAACTGTTTTTGTAATCTACACACTAACACCTTTCAGAAAATGTAAAAAACATGTGAAATGATTTCACATGTTTTATACATTTTCTGTATTTTTGTATAAAACATGTGAAATTATTTCACATGTTTTATACATTTTCTGAAAGGTGTTAGTGTGTAGATTACAAAAACAGTTCTCCCTTGTTGCTTAGCCAATTAGATTTTTTGTAAATCAGGGAAACGTCGGACGACGTGCTGTTGGTTCCCATGAGCCGGGGTTTTATAATGATAATTCATAATTCCTGAACATATTTCTACATTTTTTTGATTATATATAGCTAATTATTGATATTCTACACAAAATGAAACACAATTGAGGTCTTAATAACACGTATTAAGCGAAATAAAAATCTAGGGGATTTTTAGTTCTTTAGGTTGGCAACACAAATTGTATGCTGTAGAAATCTCTGGATAACTTTACCGACATTAAAAAATTGGGAAAATTAAAAAGCAGAAATACCAACTTTATAGTTAAATCGGTTACGGCCGATTTCATAATATTATTAAAGACGCCTTTAACTTAAAGTTCTATTAGTTGCCATGGTAACGAATACTATCTCTTTTTATCCCACATTTAAATGGCATAAGACTATCCTTATTTTCCTTCCTGTAAAGTCCCTTTAGTTAAAGTCAGCATTAAAAGATTGTTCACAGCTAAAGAATTAGTAATTAAGCTTAGAAATTATAAGTAATAATGCCAGTTTGTTGTATGGCATACAAGGTTAACGTTCTCAGCAACAAAATTTATCATAAATTGTGTTGCTTGTGGAATGTTAACATTGCTTGGCATAATACAGATTATTATTTGTAATTTTCTAAGCCTAATTACTAAATGATTCGCTGAGAACAATCCTTAAGGAATTTTATGAAACCGGCAACTTAGGGTCTTAAATTATACAAGGGTTGGTAACATTGTTTCACAGTTTAAGGTTAAAAAATATTAAAATTCGAATTCAATTTATGATTATACTGTTTGCTTATGAAACAGTGATAAGATTAATATTAAAATGCGATAAATCTATGTGTGTGAATTACTTTGAATTGGTAAGACAATTGTTTAAAATAGTATTTAATTTCTAACCAATTATGAATTGTTTAGAAACAATGCATAATTATAAACAATACCACGAAGCATTTATGCAAAACCACAACGGCACCACATCATTAGAGACATTTTCGCTAATTTTACCATCATTCTTCGAAATATTTATATCGACAACGTTTGCATCTTATATTTTAAGTTTAACAAATGTATCGAAATTAAAACAAACAACAATACATTTTATTATTGATTTTTTAACTGTTATTATTCCGATTATATGCGGCATAACTATTTTTGCTGATTATAAAGTGTATTTTTTATGTATATTAGCTATAATTAGTGGTTTTATTGCGTTTTTATTATATTTAAAACGGTCATTTAACGATAAATGTATATATGAAAAATGCGATAAAAGACGCCGCCACTTTTTGACTAATGTGCGTTCATCGATAACTTTAATAACAATTATCGCTATTTTAGCTGTAGATTTTAATATATTTCCGCGTCGATATGCAAAAACTGAAACATTTGGGTTTAGTTTAATGGATGTAGGAGTAGGATTATTTGTGTTTTCTAACGGTTTAGTCGCGCCAGAAATATCTAGAAAGCCGCAATCACTATTTAAATCGATTATTAGTAGTATTCCGTTATGGTTATTAGGCATTGGGCGGTTTTTAGTCGTTAAAGAAATTGATTATCAAATACACGTATCAGAATACGGTATACACTGGAATTTCTTTATTACTTTAGCTGTTACGAAAATACTATGTTCGTTAATACTAAAATTCATTAGTGTTGATTATTCCTTCAGTACTGCACTAATTGTGCTAATACTGCATGAATACTTGTTGCAAAATGGACTTAGTGATTTTGTTTTACAACATTTGCCACGTACGACATTTATATTAGCAAATCGCGAGGGGATTGTCTCATCGTTAGGATATGTAGGCCTTTATTTTCTATCAGTATATTTCGGGAAAATAATAGCTAAGACTAAAAACAACGATGTTCAATTAGCGATTAAATTATGTTTTGCGTCGATTTTGCTAATAATTGCGGTGTTATTATGTGAATATTTTTTCGGCATATCGCGTCGATTAGCGAGTTCAGGATATTGTTTCTGGATTTTGTTCCTGGGCATTTTTATGTGTTTTTTATTGTTACTGGGCGAAAATTTAAGTAAATATTTGTATAAAATTACGGCGCAAAGTCATAAAAATTATGTACCATTTATTTATGAAGCTGTTAGTTATAATGGTTTAGCTTGTTTTTTGCTTGCGAATATTTTGACTGGTTTAATTAATATAAATGTTCAAACATTAACTGTAGGTTCAGTACAAAGTCTAATTATTATTATTGTGTATATGTTTATTAATTGTTTAGTTGTAAGTGTTTTATATGTTAAGAATATTAAATTAAAACTTTGGTAATATTGTAAATAATTTATTAGTTTATTGGTGTATGTAAATTATGTAGTATATAATTAATAAATTCGAGTAGGTAATATAATTTAATTATAGTTATAGTTCGTCATGTAAGGTGCCGTCTAGAAAACTTTTAAAATCTGGATGATTTTTGACGTGTTTTCCCGCCCTGTTTACTAAACGGACAAATTCCTCGACATCAAAAATGTAATTTGTGAATTTTGCGTGAGATCCACCGTCCGGATGATGCCCCTAAATACAATATACATAAAATCACTTTTAACACTAATTACAAACTATTTTTTCTACGAAATATACAGGTGGCTATTACTCGACATATTCAGGGCTTCCACAACAATTTTGTATACCAAAAAGTAAAATAGTGTAGTTTTAATGGATAAAAGTGAATAAAATATTCATTTTGTAGACGCCATTTTGTTTTTAGCCCGATTTTGAGGCCTGATAGTATTTAACCAAAACCAAAAACCTTGTGTTATCAAATTTCAGGCAATTGATTAAATAAATAAAAGAATTATACATATATTAAATAAGAGTGTATTAAAAAAAGCTAGAGTGGCCTGCACTCGGCTTTCTTTTACCTAGTTTTTACTAGAAAAAATCAAAATATTAACAGGGACAAATCATAATATGATTGATTAAACTATATATGCAAATACATGGCAACATAAATAGGATATTTAAGACTTTCCGTAGCAGTTTTCTCGAAACTAGTACATTTTTTGAAGAAACATTTAAAACAAAAATTGTGTGAAATATTAATATCTATTATTATGAATATAACTATTTTTGCCATAAGTGCAGCCGTTCTAGTGATATTGAAAATAGAACAAAAAATACATAGAGTAAACGTGCACTTCCAGTTTCTTAAGTTTGAAATTTCACAATTTAACGTTTGACAGTATTGGTTCAAGAGCGTTCACACACACAGACAGACAGACGTCATTCCGAAAATAGTCACATTCGATTCAGGGAAGGTCAAAACGTGTATATCCGTTGAAATCCCGAGTTTGAACATTTTCATGATTACAAGACTTACTTATTACTTTGTAAGAGAAAGTAAAAACACATATTTGCTAATTGACAATTGAAAAAATAAAAAACACACCTTCTTACCTATGGGGAACTTTTCTATACACTTTTGCCGAAAAAAAATAACAGTTAAAAATGGGTTTAGAATCAACGAAGTTAGAAAATTGACGAATTTTAAGCGTCTTTAATACTTTTCATCCATTTATGACATGAATATAGTGAATATAATTTTAAAATAGTGATCGATTTCGGAAAAAGTGAATGCGTGGAAACCCTGCATATTTGTAATCAACATAATTTCTCGTATTCTTACGTATAGGAAACTAAATATTATTAGTGGCAAAAAAAAAAATCATACTTAAATTGAAAAATATACAAACCTCGTCTTCAGGATAAATTTTCTCTGGGTCCTCCCAAGTTAAATACTTTAGACCGCGAATCCTGGCCAAATCTAAATAACAATTTTCATCTTCGCAATTGTACCTAAACAGTTTTAAACAAATTATAATCATCTAGACGGAAGAGAACCAACTCACAGTTCAAAAACAGCAGCCCAATCCGGTAAAAACAACAAATGCGTCAATCCAGCTCCATGAATCCCAATCAACAAATCCGTATTCCGTGTTATCTCCAATTGCTGTTTAAAACTAATATTCCGATTATACACAATCTTTTGTACATCATACAACTCATTCTTTTCCAATGCAGCAATCAAATAATCTTCATTCAAGACTTTCCGGTATTTCGTGTCACGCGACAAGAAAGTAATTCGTATTCTGTTATCGTTTCTGGTGTATTGTGGTATTTCTAGTCGGTGCAGAATATGTTTAGAAAACGCATGGAATAAGCCGCTTTTTTCGCAACCCCAAATCTACAATAATATTAAAGAAAGGTGATTTTAACAGTCACCCAGAGGTTTATAAAACGGCTTACAATCGGCGTGTTATAGTAAAGTCCGAAAATCATTCGTGGCAACAATGGAAACACGACGTTCTTAAAACAAACAGTTTTGCCACGAAACGTTTTCAAATCCCAAATTGGGTGTTGCGTAAACACTTTCCAAGTGTCACCAAACGCAGAATTATATGAGTATGTTTCCCAAATTAAAATGTGGACATCGGTACTAAAAGTACTGCTGTGCGTTGAGTTTAAGTGTAACGTTGCATACAAATTAAAAAAATCACAGAAATGATGGTACATATTTACTGCTGAAAAGAAAAAAAACCCTTATTTATTATTACAACAATCATACAAAATTAGTGAATTTCGAACGCCGCACCTTAGAACCATAGAATATCTACAATATGGCATATATTTATACAACGAAATTGTAATATTGTAGCTGTAAACTATTTTTACTTTCTTTTACTAAGTAATAAGTAAGTAATCATGAAAAATTTCGAACTCGAGATTTCAACGGTTATACATGTTTTGACCTTCCCTGAATCGAATGTGATTATTTTCGGAATGACGTCTGTCTGTCTGTGAACGCTCTAGGGCCAAAACTGTCGAATGAAAAGTTATGAAACTACAAACTTAAGACTTGTATATGCCCTAGATGTGCACCTTTTATTTTTAGCTCGCCGTACGTAGTACCGAAGAGGCTAAAGCATTCGGTAGTGTGTCTGTAGCATTCTCGGATCAAAAAATTTCATTAAGAAAAAGTGTTCGTCTCGTCGCCCTGATTCCGAAAATGTATATAACTTATATACTTGGATGTTAGTCGTCGCTCGCCCGCTCGCTCGTAAGACCAAATTTGTGTCCTCTACTCCTCTGAAGGTACCGGAGCGATTCACTCCAAATTTGGTACACATATTATTTGGCATCCCATTTGAATCCGCTCGCAGTTTAAATCCAATCGCCCGTATACTTCCCGAGTTATAGGGCCCCAAAATTTGGAGCCCCCCTTAATACTGCCCTTATAAAAATAATTGAAACACTTAAAAATTCTAAGATATTTTTTGTCTACAAGATTTTTTCATTTTGTTAACCCAAAGCCCGAAAAAAATTATTAAATATTATAATTTTGAATTTTAAAATATGCACTAAATTATTTTTTTATCAATATAATCTAAATTTGGTACACATATTATTTGGCATCCCATTTGAATCCAATCGCCCGTATACTTCCCGAGTTATAGGGCCCCAAAATTTAGAGCCCCCCTTAATACTGCCCTTATAAAAATAATTAATACACTTAAAAATTCTAAGATATTTTATATCTATAAGATTTTTTCATTTTGTTAATTCAAAGCCCGAAAAAAATTATTAAATATTATAATTTTGAATTTTAAAGTATGAACTAAAATTTTGTTTTATCAATATAATCTAAAATTAAATGTAAGACTTTTTACACCTATAACATATTTTCAAATTGTTAACCAAAAGGCCATAATAATTAAAAACCACTGCTCGCAACGCATATTTTACCTAAGGGCGAGCTCTGCGCGTTGGTGCGTTTTACGCGTACCAAATCTTGTTTTAAAGAATATTCAAACCAGAAGTGTATGTTTACTCTATACATTTTTCGTTCTATCTCGAATAACACTAGAACGGCTACACTTACAGCAAATATAGTCATGTTCATAATGAAAGATATTAATATTTCGCACAACTATTGTTTGAAACATTTCTTCAAAAAATGTACCAGTTGCGAGAAAAATGCTACGAAATTTTATAAATATCTTGTTTACGTTGCCATGGATTCGCATGTAGCTTATAAAATCGGATCATCTGCTATTTTGACAGGGAAACAAAATAGACTCAATTAGATAAATGACACATTTCAGGATATTTCTGTAGAGTATTGGTTAGTTTGATAGCTGGATTTGGTTATATATACATATATATATATATATATATATATATATATATATATATATATATATATATATAACCAAAACCAGCTATTAAACTAACCAATACTCTACAGAAATATCCTGAAAAGTCATTTATCTAATTGAGTCTATGTTGTTTTCCTATATACATACATATATATATATATATATATATATATATATATATATATATATATATATATATATATATATATGTCTATATCTGGTGAAAACTGCGTAAAAGAAAGTCGAGTGCAGGCCACTCCAGATATTTTTAATATACCATTTAACAGGTACAATAATAAACTTTTGTTGCAAAAAAATATGCCGAATTGTAGATATTGTTTGGTTCTAGGGTGGATGCTTCTTATTATTACAATAATCATTTAAAATATTTAAAAAAAAATAAGAATTTCGAACGCAGCACCTTAGAACCATACAATATCTACAATATAGCATATTTTAATACAACGAAATTATATTATTGTAGCTGTAAACTGGTAAATAGATTATTTTTTTTGCAATTTTCCATTTAACAGCTACAATAATAAATGTTTGATGTCTGAAAATATGCCAAATTGTAGATATTGTATGGTTCTAAGGTGGATGCTTCTTATTATTACAATAATCATATAAAATATTTCACTAAATTAAGAATTTCGAACACAGCACCTTAGAACCATACAATATCTACAATATGGCATATTTTAATACAACGAAATTATATTATTGTAGCTGTAAACTGGTAAATAGATTATTTTTTTTGCAATTTACCATTTAACAGCAACAATAATAATTTTTTGATGTCTGAATATATGCCAAATTGTAGATATTGTATGGTTCTAGGGAGGATGCTTCACAAAATTATAAATATTAATCTCAATAGGTCAGAAATCGATAAATAGTAAACATACTCGCATCGATTTTCATAATAAAAACTGGTTTCTCAATAACAACTTCGCAATCGCCTGCGACGATGGGCCTTTTAGGTAATCGCGCAAAATACCTCATTTCCGGTCCCCAACTTTGGAGCGGACTAACATGGTCCGCCTGCTCCATAATCCGCTCCTTATACAACTCACAGTACCCCCCAATTTGCCCGTCACTAAACACATCCATTTTATACCGGAACGGCTCTGGTCGCTTCACCAAATCGGTGAAATTCATGAAAATATTTCGACCGCGACAAAACCGCAAATGTTCACTACACTCTAACGACGAATCGTCCGGGAAAAATGGCTCGCACATCACTAGCATTTCTTTTCGCTGCTGTTTCACGAAACCAAAGTCGGCTTGCGTGTAAAATGTGGATTGTTGATCGAATTTCGAGCGCACCCAACCTTTATGGTCGCCGGGACACGCGGGCAACGAATACTGTTGGTCCCAGGCGCACTTATCTTCATAGCCCCAACACTTATTCGCGCCTAAATGCCCCATATATGGGCAATCTGTGTCTAAGTTACACTTGTTCGCTATGTCGGGATACATAGAGAAATAATAGGGTAAATGCTCGTCGGGTAAATTGATCCACGAGAAATTATCACAATATATTTGAGCAGGGAAAACTAATAGTAATACTAATGAAAACATGCTTATTCTATTAAGAGTTATACGTTTTGAGTATTGTAATTGATATTCAGTCATTTTAAACGATTTTCTTGCAATTTAGCACATAATTTTAAACTTAACATAACACCTGTTGTCAATCATCGATTTTCTAACCTACATATGTAAATATTTATAATATGAATGTAAGGTATCAATGTTGCCAACTAGTAATAAAAAATACCCCACATTTTTAAGCAGCAATAGATTTATTTTATAGTTTTGCTACAGTTGGCAACACTACATGAACGTATCCATGTTTTTTTTATGTGTAAATAATGGCGTATTGTGTGATGTGGCATATGAGTCATATGTGATGTCGGTAAAGTCCTTATCCCATTTATTAAATCATTTTGCAAAATTTCTATTTAATAATGTATCTGTAATCCAATTTACTATACCAATTTAAAACCAAATGCGATTTTTTCGCAGTCTATAAACGCGTTAAACTTATGAAAGTTAGGTATCAGTGTTGCCAACTAGTAATAAAAATACCCCACATTTTTAAGCAGCAATATATTTTATTTTTAGTTTTGCTACAGTTGGCCACACTACATGAACGTATTTTTTGTTGTAAATAATGGCGTATTGTGTGATGTGTCATATGACTCATATGTGATCTGTCAAGTCCTTATCCCATTTATTGAATCATTTTGCAAAATTTCAATTTAATAATGTACCAGTAATCCAATTTATTATACCATTTTTAGAAACAAATGCGCGGTCTATAAACGCGTTAAACAGTTGTACATATATTTAAATTAAAAGAAACTTAAACATGGTTAAATTATACGCGTTATGTGTATTATACAAGGGACCTACAAGTGCAACATGGTTAAAATCGGCCTACGACCTACAAAGTTTTGGTTTTTTCCAACGGAGTTCAGTGCAAGAATTTATGGCGTTCGTTAGCAAAACGATCGTCGAACGAACACAGATTGCTGCGAGGCAGTCTGTTAAAGAAGGAGGTGAGTTTAGTTTAAATCACACTTTTTGCTATCTTTTACGAAGTAATACGTCCTGTAATCATCGAGATTTCAACGGATATACACGTTTTGACCCTCCCTGTATCAGTTACGGGAAAACTGCTACGGAAAATCCTAAAATTCTTATTTATGTTGTCATGGAAATACATTTATATATATATATATTTTTAATAATTCATGAAACGGAAACAAAATAGAACGTATTAAATATTGAAAAACTACATATTAAATTTATTTGAATTTATTGATAAGGTGAATATTAAAGAAACAACAACTTTGACAGAAACAAAATAGAAATAATGTATGTTATTTTCCACCGGTTAACACAAATAGATCGACTGAGAACGTATTAAATATTGAAAACCGTACATATTTAAGGTGGCATTCACCTTTTGAGCACAAAAAAAAGCTGTTTTTTAACAATTTTTTTCTCAGGGTACGTTTGAGATATTCGCATGCGGTTTTTTGTATCGTATTTATTCAACTTTTCTCTTTAATAAGGTATTTTTTAAAGTCGGGTACGTTCAGCCCCGGCGAAGATGTCCAGGTCCAAAGTGAGCAGCTCAATTTAGGCGCGCGGTAGCATAACTCTGGTCCCAGTTGTTTGAAAAAAAATAAAAAATAAGGGTTTTAAAGTATATTAAATTGTCTAAGAATTGATCCTCGAGTGGTCCATTTGGACCATAATTAGCAAAATGGCGACCATCGTACGAAAAAAGTTATTTTTTGCCACTTTTTTTCTTTGGTAGGCCTTAAAAAATATTAACAATTGTCGGACACACTTCGTCGAGGATCAACTCTTAGAGAATATTATTACCTTTAAGATGCGCTTATCGAGAGTTAAATCGGTTAATTTGTTGTCGAGATATTCTACCGCGCGACTTAAAAAATATGGTTTCGAGAAAAACGCGTTTAAAGTTTCAACTTCAGACTGACGCGCGCGAGAACGCCGTGTTTGAGCAAAAACATTGTTTTGTTTAAATCGCAATTTCACATATTTCCAACACGAATTTCAAAAAACGACTTCAGAGACCTATAGTCAACACTTCAAAGTGTCCTATTCTGCAAAAAAAAAAACGATTTTTTGAATCCGCAATAGGTGAATGCCCCCTTAATATAATATTTGAATTTATTGATAAGATGAAAATTAAAGAAACAAAATAAAAATAATGTATGTCATTTTACACCGGTTAACACAAATAGATCAACTGGGAACGTATAAATATTGAAAAACAGTACATATTAAATATACTATTTGAATTTATTGATAATGTGAATATTAAAGAAACAACAATTTTGACAGAAATAAAATAGAAATAATGTATGTCATTTTCCACCGGTTAACACAAATAGATCGACTGAGAACGTATTAAATATTAAAAACATTACATATTAAATATAATATATGCATTTATTGATAAGATGTATATTAAAGAAATAATGTATGTCATTTTCCACCGGTTAACACAAATAGATCGACTGAGACCGTATTAAATATTGAAAAACTGTACATATTAAATATAATATTTCAATTTATTGACAAGATGTATATTAAAGAAATAATGTATGTCATTATCCACCGGTTAACACAAATAGATCGACTGAGAACGTATTAAATATTGAAAACTGTATATATTAAATATATTTGATAACGTAATAAAACAATAAGCTATATATTTCTAATGAAATTACGTAAAAGTCGAGTACAGGCCACTAATTTTGTTAAATTAAACCATTTTGATGTATGTTTTTAGAATATATGTGCCACGTCTACGTACGTAGCGATAGTTTAGCCGGAGTGGTAATCTCTGATCAAGAGTATCCATCGCGAGTGTCGCATACGTTAATCACGAAGGTCCTGGATGAATTTATTGCAAAAGTGCCAGCGGTCTCGTGGTCGACTGCCAATGAGACAACTGTTAACTTTCCGCAACTAAATACGTATTTGTCGAAGTATCAAAACCCGCGCGAAGCTGACGCTATGACGAAAATTCAGGATGAACTCGATGAGACCACCATTATTTTAGTAAGTATAACAACGAAAATAACATTTAAGTATCTCTAATAATTATTATGATTACTTTTGTAGCATCACACAATCGAAGCAGTTTTAGAACGGGGCGAAAAATTAGACGATTTAGTTAGCAAATCTGAAGGTTTATCGGTTCAGTCGAAAGCGTTTTATAAAACTGCGCGTAAAACAAATAGTTGTTGTACGTTTAGTTAAATATTTCACAAATTCCGGGGCGTCATGAGTTGGTTTAATCGATTATTATTCTAATTATTCGATTTTTTAAAAATTAATTATCGATTTAAAAAAAACAATATGGAGACTATAAACATTAAAACTTTGTGCAATGTATTTAATTAATTTAATTGTATGTTAGGAATTGAATTTAATTCGTTACACTGAATTAGAATGCATTAATAAATGTGTATGGTCGCCATTTTGTTTAGCCATCTAGCGACTACATTATGCGATATACATTTTCCATCTATAGATGTTGCACGTTATTCGCCATAAGGAATATATGTTTGTTTATGGATGGAAAAGTTTACTACGGTTGCCAACTCTCCCGAAATTCCAGGATTCCCTTTTTCTTTTTTGATATATATATATATACACTCGTACCTCGCCTAGTGCACCCCTCGCCTAGAACACCGGCGTCACGTCACCCCTCCGAGTTCCCCCACTCCGACCGTAGTGTCGTGCGCAATGTTACAAACGGTATTCCGCCGGTGCACTAGGCGGGGATTTCTGAATTTAATGCCGTGCACTAGGCGAGGTACGAGTGTATATATATATATATTTTTTACGTTAATTTTGTTTAATGAGTTGGCAACTGCGGCTCGTGACGTCAGATTTAGGTAGTTTATTTCACAATACAATAATTAACGAGCTTATGTGAAAAAAAAACAAATTCGCTAATCGTATTTTTGTCATTGTATAATAAAAAGATGTGAATATATATAAATGTATAGCTCATATTTATGTTAAATGTGTATGAATGTCGAAAGTAATATTCATTGTTTCGTGTTTTAAAAGTGAAATTATAAATTTACGTAACAAATTAATTTTTTAGTTAAATAATAAAGACATTTTTAGTACGTACATTTTTGGTCTTACTTTTAATAAACTTCGGGGCAAATGTGGCCACAACTGTTCGGCATACACAATTCTGTCAGGTTATAAAATTTTAGTTCAGCTGTGAGAGAGGTTTATGTAATGTTTAAGTAGATTTTCATTTTGTCGAAAATACAAAATCATACATATTTTTAAATGTGTTTCATAACTATTATATACCAAATAAATGTTGATATATAATGTATTAAATAAATATTGATAAAAAAAAACAATTTCTGCGTATTTTAAATGTTTCTAAAACGGCAGTATTCAAGGTTTTAAATGTAAGGGCGATTTATACTGTGTAGCAAATTTAGTTCAAACGGTCCGGTACCTTCAGAGAAGTAGAGACCAGTATATGAGTTTTTATATATATATATATATATATATATATATATATGTATGCAGGGCTTCCACGCATTCACTATTTCCACTTTTATTCACTTTTTCCGAAATCGGTCACTATTTTAAAATTTTATTCACTATATTCATGTCATAAATGTAAGAAAAGTATTAAAGACGCTAAAAATTCGTCAATGTTCTAACTTCGTCGACTCAAAACCCATTTTTAACATTTTATTTTCGGCAAAAGTTTATAGAATAGTTCCCCATAGATGTAAGAAGGTGTGCGTTTTATTTTTTCAATTGTCAATTAGCAAATATGTGTTTCTACTTTCATTTACAAAGTAATAATTAAGTCTTGTAATCATGAAAAATTTCAAACTCGAGATTTCAACGGATATACTTGTTTTGATCTTCCCTGAATCGAATGTGACTATTTTCGGAATGATGTCTGTGTGTGTGTGTCTGTCTGTGAACGGTCTTGAACAAATACTGTCAAAGGTTAAATTGTGAAACTTCAAACTTAAGAAACCAGAAGTGCATGTTTATTCTATGCATTTTTTTTGTTCTATTTCCAATATCACTAGACCGGCTGCACTTATGGCAAAATTAGTTATATTCATAATGATAGATAATAATATTTCACACAATTCTTGTTTTAAATGTTTCTTCAAGAAATATACCAGTTTAGAGAAAACTGCTACGGAAAATCTTAAATATCTTATTTATGTTGCCATGAATTTGCACATAGTTTAATCAATCATTTTATGATTTGTGCCTGTCAATATTTTAATTTTTTCTAGTAAAAACTACGTAAAAGAAAGTCGAGTGCAGACCACTCTAGCTTTTTTTAATACACTATTAATTAAAATAAGTACAACTCTTTTATTTATTTAATTGCCTGAAATTTGGTAACACAAGGTCTTTGGGATCGCAGATTACGAATCTGGTCTCAAAATTGGTCTAAAAACAATATGGCGTCTACAAAATGAATATTTTATTCACTTTTTTATCTATTTTCAGTCATTTATTTCACTTTTATCCTTTAAAAACTACACTACTGCACTTATTTGTATACAAAATTGCTGCGGAAGCCCTGTATATGGATTCAGGACAAGGCAAGAACTTTTAGTTCTAGAATGTTACAGATTCACAGCTCTTCTATACTTTGGGCTAAACAAAACAATTAGGAAAATAACTAAATTTTATTTACCCAGAAAAGAACCCATGCGTTCAAAACACCATTTTAGATTTGAAAACAAAAAAACAATATAATATGAATACATTTCATTTATACAGAAACTAAAGAATAAACTAAAAAAACAATTTGATACAATTGAACAAAGACAGTTACTGATTACGTAAATATGTGTGTTGGCGATTGGTTAATTTTTATACTTATTTATTTAATGGGGGAAAATTGAAATAATCGACAGTTTCGACGCTGTCTGGTGTTTTTGTTGCGGCAAATGAGGTAGATTGTGCAACAATTGAAGCGGACGTTGTCGGCTTCAATGCGGAAGAATTGATTTTCAATGATACACTATCGGACACCCCTTTCGAGGCGCCTAACGGCCGATTCAGAATTGGACCAGGCACTTTACGCTGACCACTCTCGCGCTGGATTAATTCTAATAGGCTGCAACTTGGCAACCATGCCTATACATAAAATACAGAATTTCATTAATATACGCATATAATGGATTTTTTTGGTGGGCAAAGGGCAAAATAACCCAAATAAATATAGCACCAGCGATTTAAATATCTAGACTAACTTAAAGTGACCCTATCTTGAAGTGTGAAAAAGACAAGTAAATACCTTATCTCTAACAGCTGTCCCAACAACGTTTCGATTTGGCTCCGAATCATACGCAGCGCTTTCACATCCGAAATGCTCGCAATATTCATGAACAAATTGACGTTTATCGCGATTCATCGACGGAAACGAATAACTGCGAGATTTTTGTTTAGACTGCAACAAAATATGAATTACATTCATTTGATTTTAAATAATAATGTGTATATTACTTGTTTTGCCAACTGTACTAATTCCGTTAATTTATCATGGACCAATTGGCAAAAATGCGTATCTTTCTTAGCCCATTGGCGCATAAAATCCGAATAACGCGGTGTTAATTTCGCACTGAGATCCGGATTGCGTATTTGTAGTCCGATCGCTAGGCGCCGGTTGCGTTCAATCAGGCGACACTCATCGTTACACTCCAATCTGTAAATTAAACAATACAATCGGTTATTCCGGTATTCGGCTCAACTCGGGAATAGTTCGTGCTTAGCCGAATGCCAGTACGAAGATATATGTACGTTTTGAGTGTTTGTTTC
This sequence comes from Leistus spinibarbis, assembly GCA_933228885.1. Classification (NCBI taxonomy): domain Eukaryota; kingdom Metazoa; phylum Arthropoda; class Insecta; order Coleoptera; family Carabidae; genus Leistus; species Leistus spinibarbis. Next base: position 3,330,102 of record OW121806.1, read on the forward strand.
CGTGCGGTGGCTCCAACAATATCGTTAATATCAATTGAATGGCCTAGTTGCATGTCCGCCATTTTGGAGGCAAGTAGAGATGTGGCAATGCGTTGATACTCGCCGCTGATGTCGACGCATGTGCGCGTCGACGAACGCAGCCCACACTGGCATGTTACCTTCACCTAAACAAAATACTTAGAACTATTTTACTAGTGTTTTACGTGTTTGTATTTACAGTTTCTTTGCATGGAGAATCTGGGCAAGGTCCATTATGGCAGGGCAAACCACACGCATGTCCACAATCGTCACGCACATGCGTACAAGGTTGCGAGCAAGTTTGGCCCTCCTTAAGGCACGCGCCTCTGTGGCACGGCAACAGGCATTTATGCCTAGTGCAAGGCAGGTCTTTGCCACATGGCAAACCGCACGAGAACTCTTTCTGGTGACAAGGGATTGTTGAACGCTTCTATAAATAACAAATCAATTAGCTAGAGTGGCCTTCACTCGACTTATACCACCACTAGCAATATATATTGTAACGGTCTGTTTTAGATGCTACGCTGGCAGAGAGCCAGAACTAAATAGGTCAATCAAAAACCAATAGTTGGAGAGAGATAAATGTGTAAATAAAATATTACTTCGTGGCCACCGTAGCATATTTTGGTGGTAAGTACGGTGCAAGGTGGGCACTCAGGTTGGCTGTGGCACGTGTGCAGCGCTTCGTGAGTGCAGTCGTGCGCCCTAGAGCAGGGGCGTGAGCACGCGGGACGCTTAGTGCCGCAGGGGACTGGCGGGTATGTTACGTTCGCCCCGCATTCACAATATAACTCCTCGAAACCTATGCGCATACAATAAAACACATTAATAAAACATTAATTTTTTTTTGTGAACGTGTTGATTGTTACTTGTTCTCCAGCACGGTTGACAACGGCCTTTATGGCATGTCTGCTCGCAACGATGTTGGCCACATGTCAGCATATGGTTACATGGCAACGGGCATATATGATCGATGTCAATGCAGCATAATTGATTGCATTTATGTTTTGCACACGATCTTTTCTGTAAACAATTGAAATTTAATTTTTTTTGATTCGATATTGTTATAGCTACGGTAAACGTTAAATAACACTAAGGGAGGATGACGTCACGTACCCTTGGTGCATTAAAAATGATATCTCTGAATTTAAAGTCGTAAAACAATTATTATAGAATATCGTAAACTATTATATATATAAAAATACTTGTAAATTACCTTGGTACACTTTTTTTCGCAACGAGCATCACTTAGAACGTTACATTTAATTTCACAACTCATATGACCACAACGGCATCGCACAAAAGTGCTTAGTGGACACGGAGGACACTCTCCTTCGTGACACAATGATTGGCAAATATGCGGTGCTGAATATGAACCGCAAAGCGGGTAACGTTTACTACAAACCTTAAACAAACGAGATATTTAAAGAATTAGATTTTTAATAAATATATATATATATATATATATAAATATATATATATATATATATATATATATATATATATATATATATATATATATATATATATACAGGCAGTAATGCCTTAAGCTTGCCCTATAATCTATTGGTGTTAAAATAAAGATAATTAACGATATACTAAATCATTATTTTTATTAGTTTCTCTCTGGTTTTTGGGTTTCTTATGGTGCGATTCTGAGCCAGTCTATAGGTCTATAAGGAGAATCAGTAAGTTATTGAAAAAGATCTTTTAGTATTATTAATTACACATATCATGTATTATGTTCGATATATCTTCATCAGTTTAGAAATGATTTGCAATTCAATTAAAATATATATTCAAAATTTTCTATTGTTTTTAGACCGATTTCGAGGCCAGATTCGTAATCTGCGACCTCAAAAACCGTGTGTTATCAAATTTCAGGCAAGTGATTTAATAAATAAAAGAGTTATACATATATTAATTAAGAGTGTACTAAAAAAGCTAGAGTGGCCTGCACTCGACTTTCTTTTACGTAGTTTTTACTAGTAAAAATCAAAATATTGACCGGCACTAATTATAATATGATTGATTAAACTATATATGCAAATACATGGCAACATAAATAAGATATTTATGATTTTCCGTAGCAGTTTTCTCGAAACTGGTACATTTTTTGAAGAAACATTTAAAACAAAAATTGTGTGAAATATTAATATCTATCATTATGAATAAAACTAATTTTGCCATAAGTGCAGCCGTACTAGTGATATTGGAAGTAGAACAAGAAATGCATAGAGTAAACATACACTTCCGGTTTCTTAAATTTGAAATTTCACAATTTAACCTTTGACAGTATTGGTTCAAGAGTATTCACAGACAGACACACACACACAGACGTCATTCCGAAAATAGTCACATTCGATTCAGGGAAGGTCAAAACGTGTATATACGTTGAAATCTCGGGTTCGACATTTTTCATGATTACAAGACTTACTAATTACTTTGTAAAAGAATGTAGCACATATTTGCTAATTGACAATTGAAAAAATAAAAAGCACACCTATGGGAAACTTTTCTATAAACTTTTGCCGAAAAAAAAATGTTAAAAATGGGTTTTGAGTCAACAAAGTTAGAACATTGACGAATTTTCAGCGTCTTTAATACTTTTCATACATTTATGACATGAATATAGTGAATAAAATTTTAAAATAGTGATCGATTTCGGAAAAAGTGAATAAAAGCGGAAATAGTGAATGCGTGGAAGCACAATCAACATTTTACGGATTGTACTTATAGATGCATAAATTTGCTCAGAATTACACCATTAAACGAAAAAACAATATAAATATATATATATATATATATTTTGGGGCCTTTGTCATAGTTTTACCTTTTCACACGAAGGTATAGGATCCAGACAGGAAAGCCGAATTGTCCCCAAAGGACTGTTTCCGCACGGGCATGTCTTTATTTGATCGGTGCCACGGACACATGGGGGACAAACGTCCGGATGACACAGTTCGGCGCAATTATGATTGCCGCAAGACAACAATTGGTCACATTTTGTGTCACAACTGTATTGTTTCACCTCATATTGCATTTTATTACATGGAATCGTACGCTTGTTTTTACCACAAAAACAGTCTAAATACATCAAAATAATCACGTCGTCATCGTTCAGTAAAAAAACAAAAAATAAACTATTTTTTACCTTGATCAATTGTTTCAGGGCAAACGTCGCAGTCGCCACCGTGGCAAATTTTGGTACACTTGTGCACTCCGCACGTTAACAGTTTACTACAAACTGCCGTACATACTAGAATTGTGTCTGCGCTACATTTTACCATTTGTGTAGTTGCACCACAATTACAGTGTCTAAAATACAATTACGAAAATTATTCAAAATGTATAACCATAGGTTTCGGTCACCTTACGCCACAGACCTATTCTTTATAACCAATTTTTAAATTATTCAGTTATTTTTGACTAATTTGTTATTTATCAAGCTCGAAAAAAAACCTACCGACTAATCTTTATAAAAAATAAATCAGTGAATTCGTAATTGCATAAATAATGTCTGGTAAAAATTATATATTTTTTGTATTTACAGTTTCAGAGATAAAAAATAAAAACCTCCAAAACAGGTCATTTATTATAGTTTTCATTTTTTATCTCCGAAACTGTAAGTACAAAAAAATTAACAATTTTACCAGGCATTATTTATGCAATTACGAATTCACTGATATTTTTTTTTATAAAGATTAGGTGGTAGGTTTTTGCGTAATCGTGGTTTGTTTAATCATGATAGGTTTTGAGTGTAGTTTTATGTAATTTAGCAATATAACTTTGACCAAAAGTGTAACAATGTGTCCGTAATGCCTTTATATTCAATAAACAGTCATTATTCGATGGAATATTTTTGATTATAGCGTAAAAATAGCTAATTTCTAATACTGTGCGTGCATGATTGCTTGAACATTGAAAGTCGATGGTAGCGCCACCATCTAAAATAGCCGAGAACGGAGCGGCATTACTTCGAACTAGATGGACCTTAATGCGAATTTTTGATGAATAAAGTTAAGTTTGAGAATAATCTGTTGCGTCGGTGACCAAAAAGTATGTTTATTACTTAGATACTAATGCTTCGCATTTAGGACACGGCCCAGGGTGACACAAAAGGCTACAACGGTGCACGCAGCCAGGCTTAATGCCTAATCCAGCGCACATATCCCCACATCCGTGGGCAGTGTCGCCTGGGACATACGGCGGATCGTAAACCTTGCCACAATAGCAATTATAACCTGACGGAATCTCAGTGCATGCGTTTTGGCATGCTGGGCAACGCCAACCATTATCTATAAAACATAATTATCCCAATTTATCCAAAAATCTTTTAAATATATTATAACGGAATTCTTAGCACCTAGATTATCTTAAAGATGTATGTTCAATATATAACTGTATCACTCTAATAGTCGGGCAGAGATAAATGGTCAGAGAGTAAAACTTACTGTCTTTAGAAGTATGTCCCCATTTAGTAATACAACGCAAATGGAAAATATGGTAACAATTACGGCAGTTCCAAATTTTATCTATTTGCCGAACACGTTCACAACACACTAAACATTCTAGAGTGCCTCGGTTCACTTGCTCAGTTAAACGATCTCTTTGCGATACATCATCTAACGCTGAAAACAATTATATTTACATAAACAGGGCATCCACAGCAATTTTGTATACAAAAAAGTGAAATAGTGTCGTTTTTAAAGGATAAAAGTGTAATAAGTGACTGAAAAAAGATAAAAAAGTGAATTAAAAATATTCATTTTGTAGACGCCATTTTGTTTTTAAACCGATTTTGAGGCCAAATTCGAAATCTACGACCCCAAAAACCTTGCGTTATCTAATTTCAGGAAATTGATTAAATAAATAAAAAAGTTATACATATATTAATTAAGAGTGTACTAAAAAAGCTAGAGTAGCCTGCACTCGACTTTCTTTTACGTAGTTTTTACTAGAAAAAATCAAAATATTGACAAGCACAAAACATAATATGATTGATTAAACTATATATGCAAATACATGGAAACATAAATAAGATATTTAAAGGGGCATTCACCTTTTGCGGTTTAAAAAATCGATATTTTTTTTTTAGCAGAATAGGACACTTTGAAGTGTTGACTATAGGTCTCTGACGCCATTTTTTGAAATTCGAGTTGGAAATATGTGAAATTGCGAGTTAAACAAAACAATGTTTTTGCTCAAACACGGCGTTTTCGCGCGCGTCAGTCTGAAGTTGAAACTTTAAACGCGTTTTTCTCGAAACCATATTTTTTAAGTCGCGCGGTAGAATATCTCGACAACAAATTAACCGATTTAACTCTCGATAAGCGCATCTTAAAGGTAATAAAATTTTCTAAGAGTTGATCCTCGGCGAAGTGTGTCCGACAATTGTTAATATTTTTTAAGGCCCGCCAAAGAAGAAAAAAAGTGGCAAAAAATAACTTTTTCCGTACGATGGTCGTCATTTTGCTAATTATGGTCCAAATGGACCACCCGAGGATCAATTCCTAGACAATTTAATATACTTTAAAACCCTTATTTCTTATTTTTTTTCAAACAACTGGGACCAAAGTGCTACCGCGCGCTTAAATTGAGCTGCCCACTTTGGACCTGGACATCTTCGCCGGGGCTGAACGTACCCAACTTAATAAATACCTTATGAAAGAGAAAAGTTGAATAAATATGATACAAAAAACCGCATGCGAATATCTCGAACGTACCCTGAGAAAAAAATTTGTTAAAAAACAGCTTTTTTTTTGTGCTCAAAAGGTGAATGCCCCCTTAAGATTTTCCGTACCAGTTTTCTCGTAACTGGTACATTTTTTGAAGAAACATTTAAAACGAAAATTGTGTGAAATATTAATATCTATCATTATGAATATAACTAATTTTGCCATAAGTGCAGCCGTTCTAGTGATATTGGAAATAGAACAAAGTATGCATAGAGTAAACATGCACTTCCGGTTTCTTAAGTTTGAAATTTCACAATTTAACGTTTGATAGTATTTGCTCAAGAGCGTTCACATACAGAAGACATTCCGAAAATAGTCATATTTGATTCAGGGAAGGTCAAAACGTGTATATCCGTTGAAATCTCGAGTTTGAAATTTTTCAAGATTACAAGACTTACTTATTACTTTGTAAAAGAAAGTAGAAATACATATTTGCTAATTGACAATTGAAAAAATAAAAAGCACACCTTCTTACCTATGGGGAACTTTTCTATAAACTTTTGCCGAAAACAAAAAAATGTTAAAAATGGGTTTTGAGTCAACGAAGTTAGAACATTGACGAATTTTTAGCGTCTTTAATACTTTTCATACATTTATGACATGAATATAGTGAACAAAATTTTAAAATAGTGATCGATTTCGGAAAAAGTGAATAAAAGTGGAAATAGTGAATGCATAATAGATGCATATTCTATTATAGCGCAATAGTGTGCGCCATAAGACAATGTACTGGAATAATCGCACTAATTTAAAGACGTACCTTTATCATGCCGTAAATCTTTATTATACGATTTCCTGTCCTTTCGTTCTTTATTGTGTGCATCTTTCTCAGTCAGGTCTTTTTCGGAATCAATTTGATTTCTCGTATCAGTGCTACGCCAATTTTCATACGTTTTATCGTATCTATTATTACCACGATAATTCTTTTGATTCGAACGATTATAACTATCGCGTTGATATTGATTCCGATCTGGAATATTTCGGTAATTACGGGTGTACGAATCACGATTTCCTCCCTCGACTTTTGGTTCGGTCTCGTTTTGCGCATAATGTTCACGTTTAGCAAATCGGTTTTCATTTTGATACCGGTTGTCGGATCGGGCCGAATTATCGTCACTTTGCGGATAATTATCGCGATTTTCGAATTTATAATATCGATTCTCTTTTCTAGAGGATTCGTCATACTCCCGTTTTTCGTATTTATTATAACGGGGTTCACTTCGTGACGAATTTGAATCGTATTTATTAGTACGGTTTTCGTATTTATTGCGTTGATTCTCTGGTTTTTGATAACGATTTTCCCCTTTTTCTGTATCATTTTGGGGTTCGCCTTTTTCGTTTAATAAAAAACTTTTAAAGTTGGAATTTTTGAAATTAATATCGCGATATTCTAGTTTATGCGGTTTTGAGGCATTTTGTTCGTTTTGGTTGAAATTATGTTGTTCTAAACTTGGTGTACGTGTTTGTCGCGGATAGTTTTCACGTTTAATATACTTAGAAATCGAATTGTTATCATAAAAACTATTCGATTTTTCAGTTTTAAAATTTCTACTATTATTTTCATGTTTATTAAATTTATTATCAGATTTTACATAGTTTACAATTTCATCATTTTTTTGTTGTATATTTCGATCATACTTTTTATACTTGGTTGTATTTTTCGCGTATGATTTCTGTGCTACATCATTTTTAATTGGAGGTGGTTCCCCTAACTCATCTTTTTTACCATTAATTTTCCGAATGGCCCCTTTAGTAATATCATCCCCCGATTTTTGTGCTTTCCCATAAAAAGTTTGTGAATTTAATTGAAAATTTGTGCTTGAGCTTGGTTTAAACTCAGCCGCAGTAGGAGTTAATTTTGAGTGGCTTAACAACTCATCCGATTCTAAAATAAATAACTCCGTAAAATTTAATTTTAACTTACTGCTTCTAAATGAATAAAAATGATTAATTACTTACTGTTTCTAAAATCACTAGTATCACTTTGCCGAATGTGTTGCGCTTCTAAATCTTGCACATTATACACTGTTTCGCCACCATAATTCGGCGAATAGTTATTCGGAAAATAGTAAGCTGGCGTAGGCACCGTACCGTACTGAACGTTATGAAAATTTTGTTCGTCGTATTCACTTTGATTTGGAACGCCAAAAAACGGGTTCCACTGGGCCATGGCCCAGCAAATTTACGTTAACACCCACCCACCTGTGAATTTCACCCAAAATAAGCAACAAAAAAAAATAAGGCGAAACCTTATTTAGTAATTGAGGTTATTTAGAAAATTATGACACGTTTACAAAATGAAAAAATACGCGTACACCACTAATAATGCATACAAAACCGCTTGGAACACTCACTTGATTCAATATAATTCTGTGTTGCGTAAAATTATGAAATGTGAATATATGAAAAAGAATTTGTACATTAACCACTGTGAATCACGTGACACTGCACGAATTATTACCAACTTAAACTTAAACAAAAACTGTACTAAACTAGAACTAGTTTTCAATCCCAATTTGCAATTTTGCATCGAAATTCACCCATTTCTTAAATATACACGAGCACACAATATTAATATTTATTTTACTATTTTTACTATTACTAATTTGGCGACACTGTAAAATCAATAAGATGGTGCACAAATGTAGTTACAGTGTGCCCAATAAGCTGTACGGAAAGTCCCTAGTATTTCATCAAAGTTATTTTGGGTTCAATAATGCTCAATAAACTGTTTTTACTACCTCAATATTGCAAAATACATTTACTTCTATTTAAAAACGAATATTCTGTATATATAGTGAATTTTAAATGCTACTTCCGGTTCATAATCTTGTGCCGGAACCGGAACATACTGAATGATGCTCAATAAACTGTTTTTATTGCCTCAATATTGCAAAATACATTTACTTCTATTTAAAAACGAATATTCTGTATATATAGTGAATTTAAAATGCTACTTCCGGTTCCGGTACGTAATCTTGTGCGGGAACCGGAACATACTGAATGATGCTCAATAAACTGTTTTTATTCATTATATATACAGAATATTCGTTTTTAAATAAAAATAAATGTATTTTGCAATATTCAGGCAATAAAAACAGTTTATTGAGCATCATTCAGTATGTTCCGATTCCGGCACAAGATTATGTACCGGAACCGGAAGTAGCATTTAAAATTCACTATATATATAATATATATATATATATATATACAGAATATTCGTTTTTAAATAGAAGTAAATGTATTTTGCAATATTGAGGAAATAAAACAGTTTATTGAGCATTATTCAGTATGTTCCGGTTCCGGCACAAGTATATGTACCGGAATCGGAAGTAGCATTTCAAATTCACTATTTGTACAGAATATCCGTTTTTAAATAGAAGTAAATTTGCAATATTGAGGCAATAAAAACAGTTTATTGAGCATCATTCAGTATGTTTCCGTCCGGCACAAGATTATGTATCGGAACCTGAAGTAGCATTTAAAATTCACTATATATACAGAATATTCGTTACATAATCTTGTGCCGGAACCGGAACATAATGAATGATGCTCAAAAAACTGTTTTTATTGCCTGAATATTGCAAAATACATTTACTTCTATTTAAAAACGAATATTCTGTATATATATAGGGAATTTTAAATGATACTTCCGGTGCCGGTACATAATCTTGTGCCGAAACCGGAACATAGTGAATGATGCTGAATAAACTGTTTTTATTGCCTCAATATTGCAAAATACATTTACTTCTATTTAAAAACGCGAATATTCTGTATATATAGTGAATTTTAAATGCTACTTCAGGTTCTGGTACATAATCTTGTGCGGGAACCGGAACATACTGAATGATGCTTAATAAACTGTTTTTATTGCCTGAATATTGTAAAATACATTTACTTCTATTTAAAAACGAATATTCTGTATATATATAGTGAATTAAAAATGCTACTTCCGGTTCCGGTACATAATCTTGTGCTGGAACCGGAACATACCCCTATTACTATTTCAATATCTCGAAAACGGCATAAGTTAAAGTTATTAAAATTTCTATTTAAATAACGTAATAAAATCAAACCACATTTGTTTTTTAAATATATTTAATTTAATGAGTATGAAAAATAATATCTTAAATACTATATACAACGTAAAAATAAATTTAGTAAAATATATCTACATTAATTGTAATATAAGTAAATCATATTCAAATATTAAGCATTCTGTTTCAAAGAAAATAGCATATTTTTTGTCAAAATGAATGTTTACGATTATTTTGACGAGATTTTCTATATGTATTAGTTACACTAGACTACTTAAACTGTTGCTTAATTCATAATTTGTGATTAAAAACAAGTAAGAGGTCTATTATTGCTATCTTCTTATAACTAAATTAGACTTAAGAGTTGTTTAAACTTCACACGCTCCACCACCCGTTATATTAACGGTTCCTCGTACATCGGTCACTTGGTTTCTATCGATATCACCATCCTGAAGTTAAACACATTTTTATTATATCTATAATACTTCAAAAAAAAAAAACAAAGAATCGCATTTGCAACTAATTATTTATATTTACGTTTCCCTAATCACAATACATATTAATTTTGCTTCATAACATAATCGTGTGAATAAATACAGGGAGAATGTATGAACCAGAAAGTTGAGTGAACGCCACTTCAGCTTTTTTTAATTAGCAAACACCGGATTATTGTTTAATGTCGATACATCAAAGAGAAATGAAGTGCATTTTTATTACTTTTTCATCCTGTTTCCTGCTTTGCCCATAATACATGACCTTCTCCTTCGTATACAGCGTATGGTCCGAGTGATTCAGTAACGGTTGCTTTTCTCCAGCATGAATGTCTTCACATTCAGGGTCTTCAGCAGAATAGGAACTGTTCCAAGACCCACTAATGCCGCTGTCCGATGTTTGTTCATACACTGACGCCCTTCGTTCTTTTATTACAAAGAATAATAGAGTCAAAATGGCCTAAACATAAAACATGATACTATTTCATTGAATTCCCATAGTGCTGCATTTAGTTACCAATGAGAACGTCATAACTGCCATGACTGTCGCAGCTAATGGGAATCCAAAATGTTGCAAGAATACGCCACCAATAAATGGCCCTATTACTTCCCCTAATGAATACATACACGACCAAACGCCAGCTACTAAACTGTAGGTTGTTATTGTGTTTCCGCATCCTCCTTCACTATAAAAAAAAGCTATGAGTTCTGAAAAGGGCTTAAAAAGTATTTAATATTTACATAGCGCTAGATAGTACAGCTGGGAATGTTGGTAATAATGCTAACGCAACGGAAACACCTAATATCGACAATGCTACTAGATTCAACCATAGAGAACTGAAAGAAATATTTGATTTAATGTGTCCATCCTATATACATACGAGGGCTGTCCGACAAGTACTTAGCCTCACCAGCCTATGGCGCCACTGTCGCAAGAGACATAACCTAATGTACTACACAATAGGTTATGCTCTTGCGACAGTGGCGCCATAGGCCGGTGAGGCTGTGTACTTGTAGGACAGCCCTCTTATTGTATATTACTTTGGTAAAAATGGTATATATGGGCAAGGACCCAGTAATAATAATCCCAGAGTGCAGAATAAAAGCCCCCACACCATCATAGACCAATGATGGTGAACTTTGTCAGCGATCCAACCCCAACCCGGACTAGACAGTCCATACAGTGCAGAGAACAATAAAAATATGAGACCAACTTTTTCCGGACTTAATTTAAACTGAAAATAATATAATAAAAAAAAACTGTATTAAATTATTAAGCAATATAAGTACTTGTCTTAAATGGGGTTCTAATGTAGGATCTAAAAAGCCCCAAACATTTGACACCACGACGACTGTGAGTCCAGTTATAATAACAGCGGGCACTCGCAGTAGTTTCCAAATAGATTCACTTTTGCTGTCCATATGGCATTCTTCAGTTCTAGGTAATAAACACATATTTATAGGTATTATAAGTACCATAACTACGCCCAATACGTAAAATGGTAATCCAAATCCGCCAAGCTATCTGAAAGAATATGAGTATAGATAACATTTATGTTTGTACCCATTAACAATATACCATATATAAAACGCCTCCGATTGCTGGACCGGTGCTCATTCCAAGCCCGACAAATGTTTCTAGAATACCCTAAATATTTCAACTATTTATTAATAATACACGGATTTATATATTAGAATACGTACAATAACAGTACCAATATTGGTCGGGAACATATTCACTACGAACACATAACTCGCTGTTGAATAGGCGCTTGCCCCTAACGCTTCTACGCCCCTAACCAATAAACAGAACGTTGTGAATAACGTGTAATCGTTTATGTATTCCAGCAATCTGAAATTTTACATTAATATATTGAAGCGTTCTACATACATTCATTCGCATACAGCTGTGTGTGTAGAACGCTATATTTATATGTTTCTTGTTTATAATGGCATGATTTATATGAAAAATCGTGACTATCTGACATTTTACATTAATATATTGAAGCGTTCTACATACATTCATTCGCATACAGCTGTGTGTATAAATGTGTGTGTGTAGAACGCTTTATTTATATGTTTCTTGTTTACAATGGCATGTATTATATGAAAAATCGTGACTATCTGAAATTTTACATTAATCTACACACATTCATTCGTATACAGTTGTATGTGTGTGTATAAATGTGTGTGTGTGTGTGTGTAGAACGCTTTATTTATATGTTTCTTGTATACAATAGCATGATTTATATGAAAAATCGTGACTATCTGAAATTTTACACTAATATATTGAAGCGTTCTACATACATTCATTCGCATACAGCTGTGTGTATAAATGTGTGTGTGTAGAACGCCTTATTTATATGTTTCTTGTTTACAATGACATGATTTATATGAAAAATCGTGACTATCTGAAATTTTACATTAATATATTGAAGCATTCTACACACATTCATTCGCATACAGGTGTATGTGTGTATAAATGTGTGTGTGTGTGTAGAACGTTTTATTTATATGTTTTTTGTTTACAATGGCATGATTTATATGAAAAATCGTAACTATCTGAAATTTTACATTAATATATTGAAGCGTTCTACACACATTCATTCGAATGCAGCTGTATGTGTGTGTAGAACGCTTTATTTATATGTTTCTTGTTTACAATGGCATGATTTATATGAAAAATCGTGACTATCTGAAATTTTACATTAATATATTGAAGCGTTCTACATACATTCATTCGCATATAGCTGTATGTGTGTGTATAAATGTGTGTGTGTAGAACGCTTTATTTATGTTTCTTGTTTACAATGGCATGATTTATATGAAAAAACGTGACTATCTGAAATTTTACATAAATATATTGAAGCGTTCTACACACATTCATTCACATACAGCTGTATGTGTGTATAAATGTGTTATTTATATGTTTCTTGTTTACAATGGCATGATTTATATGAAAAATCGTGGCTAGTTGGATCGGTGATGATTTGACTGTATTCCGTATATGATTCGGGCATTGGTGCCCACAGGTTAATCTAGTGTAATTTCTAATTAAGAATATATTAATTTGTTTTTAAAGACACATAATATACGTTATATATAAAAGAAACTATTGTAAATAAACCTGATAAAAAAAAAATAGATTCAATATTTACAAGATATATCTATATAATCGATTCTCTTAATTTGAATTTTTCAAAAATTGATTATTGATGTATGTGTGTATGTGAACGCTCTATAGCCAATACCGTGAACATAAAAATAAGATGTATATATGTTAATTACCCAAATAGTAAGTTGCATAATCCAGCAACAAATATTCCGGACATAAATAAGAATCTAGGCCCAACTTTCGGCATCTAGAATAAAAATAAAATGTATCCAAACAGACATGATGCAATACTGGATAAAAACGTACAATTTTGCCAAATATGGGCGACGACAAGAACATGACTAGTGCATAGAAACTAAAAACGAACCCTGACATTGTGTCAGTCATGCCTTTTTCGGCGGCCTCTTTCGGGAAAAACGGCGCCATTATAGACATTGAACAAAAACTCATAAAATCTACTAATGCTAATGATAGTAATGTTAATTTTTGTGTACGACTAAAGTTCCTAATTGCTGATGGTTGCGGGTGCGGCTGGGTACGCAACAGCCGTTCCCGGATCATCCGAATTTCGCGGTTGGTGTATCCTTCGATCGACAAATTGACAAGAGATTTGCTGCGAGTGTTGCGCGCTTGGGTTTTGCCGCCATCGGTCACATACGGCCCGGATGACCATGACTCCGTGTAGTTTTGTTTGCTCGATTTGTTCGATTCGGATGGCGGGGGTTCTCGTCTTGCTGGCATACACTCTGTCGATTCCATTGTTCTTCATCGGCAACTCTGAAATTAAGATATTTAATCACTAACTCGATTTTAATTAACACCAGTTTTATAGTTACACAATGATACCAAGCTATGAAATATTGTTGTTTCAGTTGTCGATGCATAGCATACATATCTCGATTAGTATTTGAATAAATATTTTATCAGAAATACGTGCCGCGACAATTGATAACAGTTTACTTACCGCAAATGTCGAAACAATTCTAATTTTCAATTTAGCGAAGCTAACGCACTTACACATGTACACTTAATAATATTCTTCTAGAACAACAATAAATTGAAGCTAATACATATGTTGTATCAGTCGAGAGAAAGTGACTGTTCGTATCAAGATATAACACGTGGAGATTATCTAAAAAACCTAATAATTTTGTACAGATAATATCCCGTACTATATATTTAAATTTATAAAAAGGAATTGCTTAGTAACCAAAATCATTTGGATCAAGGGTCAAACTGTTTAAAATATTTGATAGAGTTTTATGAATGCGCCAAGGCGACTAATTGTATAGTTATAAATTAAAAAATTAATTAAACAGATTAAAATATATACAGGATGTTTTTTTTAAGTGTAGCATCGTTTTTTCGATTTTCAATCGATATTTTCGAATTTTAATCGAGTTCTTAAGACTTACAGACCAGGAAAAATTATTAAACATAATCATTTTGATATTTAAAATATTGTAGCGCATGAGTATCATCGCTTTTTCGATTTTCAATCGATATTTTCGAGTTTTAATCGAGTTCTTAAGACTTAAAGACCAGGAAAAATTATTAACCATAATCATTTTGAAATTTAAAATATTGTACCGCATGAGTATCATCATTTTTTCGATTTTCAATCGATATATTCGATTTTTAATCGAGTTCTTAAGACTTAAAGACCAGGAAAAATTACTAAACATAATGATTTTGATATTTATATTATTGTAGCGCATGAGTATCATCGCTTTTTCGATTTTCAAACGATATTTTCGAGTTTTAATCGAGTTCTTAAGACTTAAAGACCAGGAAAAATTACTAAACATAATGATTTTGATATTTATATTATTGTACCGCATGAGTATCATCGTTTTTTCGATTTTCAATCGATATATTCGATTTTTAATCGAGTTCTTAAGACTTAAAGACCAGGAAAAATTACTAAACATAATGATTTTGATATTTATATTATTGTAGCGCATGAGTATCATCGCTTTTTCGATTTTCAAACGATATTTTCGAGTTTTAATCGAGTTCTTAAGACTTAAAGACCAGGAAAAATTACTAAACATAATGATTTTGATATTTATATTATTGTACCGCATGAGTATCATCGTTTTTTCGATTTTCAATCGATATATTCGATTTTTAATCGAGTTCTTAAGACTTAAAGACCAGGAAAAATTACTAAACATAATGTTTTTGATATTTATAATATTGTAGCGCATAAGTATCATCGTTATTTCGATTTTTAATCGATATTTTCGAGTTTTAATCCAGTTTTTAGACTTAAAGACCAGGAAAAATGATTAAACATAATCATTTTGATATTTAAAATATGGAAGCGCATGAGTATCACGTTTTTTCGATTATCAATCGATATTTTCGAATTTAAATCGAGTTCTTAAGACTTAAAGACCAAGAAAAATTACTAAACATAATGATTTTGATATTTATAATATTGTAACGCATGAGTATCATCGTTTTTTCGATTTTCAAACGATATTTTCGAGTTCTTAAGCCTTAAAGACCAGGAAAAATTACGAAACATAATCATTTTAATATTTATAATATTGTACCGCATGAGTATTATCGTTTTTTCAATTTTTAATCGAGTTTTTAATACTTAAAGACCAGGAAAAATTACTAAACATAATCATTTTGATATTTATAATATTGTATAGTGCATGAGTGTATTCTAAGACTGTCAATCAATCAATAACAATAGCTTTCATTATTTTATCTCTTCAGTGTTTATAAATTGGTTTTTTCCATAAAAACATCCGTATAGTTGTATACAATTTTTTCTCGATAATTAAAAACTTCCACGAGATTATACAGCGAGCTGAAGGCATTAGTGCATGTATACTTGTTATATTTTCCATTTACTGTATGTGTTGACATTTTTAAATAATGGAAATGTTTCTATCAAATGATAAGTTAATCGTAAAATATTGATTTGTAAATATAATTTTATTTACTTTATATACAGATACTGGATAAATATCTAAATAGCTTTTGCAGATAGATAATCTTAGCGCATTAAATTGATCTTTTTTAATAATTTTCTTTCAAAATTGCGCTTTATTTATGAATGAATATACAGAAATGAACTTTGAATGTTTATCATCAGACAATGATGTCACAATATGTAACATTACATGGTCATTTTTTTCATGTTTTGATTCATATAATTATTTTATATTAAATTCGCGAACAATTTTCCAATTTTTTAGATCACATTATTTTTTCTAACGCAATTTAAATGATTTTGCGTAACAATATCTCTTAATCTTTTTATGATTGCAATATTGTTTATAATGATAAGACATATCTGTTATTTTAACTATGTTATCAGTCTAGATTTTATAATCTATTTTCTAATAAATATACGTAGTTAATACCTATACAAATCATAAATAACTAGAAATATGGAAAACTACGATATTGCAATTATATATGTGACCGGTTTAAAATTCTGCTAAAAATCAATACACCTATAGGTATGCGGCAATTCTTGGCCCAGTTACCAGCCAAAATGTACTAAAAGTTATATAAATAAATTAAAACATCGACTTACTTTTATAATTACTGTATAAAATCACTTTCATCACACGACATTACAACTATTCTATTTATAAATTAACGCGATGATACACACGAATTTCACAATTTGAAATGTCTATAATTGATGAGAATATTTCACAGTTATATTTAATAACAATTTGTTTTAACTGTCCGATTAGACACACTTAACTCTGTAAAGTAGAATGACCATTATTCAGGTCTGAATCGGACGTTTATAAGTCCTATTGCACATGTGCGGAATATCGACCTCTGCGTATTGCGATTATACGAATTCCACTATACGAATATTTCAAAAATTATAATGTAATCCTATAGATATCGTTCATTTTATTCAAACTATTTTGCCAATTTCTGGTTTGCAATAAGAAATAAAAATTTAGAAATAAAATAGAATTAATTCCAAGGATATATTCATTATTTCACGTGACCCCGGACGGTCCAGGGGCCACGATTTTTAAAGACTTATTTATTTTTAGTATTTATGCAACCAACACTACATGCATGTAATGCGGGACAGTATTTTCCGTATTCGAGTTATAACAAAAGTAGGAAAGTATCAGGGGTATAGTAATTTCATTTTAAAAACTGGCAACCATCGTAAATCTATTAGGCTTGCTATCCCATATAGCACAAAATGCCTAAAGACGTCTAATAGACGTCATATTTTAAGATCTCATCTATTGGACGTCTTTATTACGTCTTATTATGCATTTTGTGCTATATGGGATACCATATTCATAGTTCAGTTAACCAAGGGGCATTTTATCGATTTACGATGGTTGCCAGTTTTTAAAATGTAAATACTATTAACTGACAAACCATCAGGTCCATCTAGTTCGAAGTAATGCCGCTCCGCTCTCGGCTATTTTAGATGGTGGCGCTACCATCGGCCTTTGAATGTTCAAGCAATCATGCACGCACAGTATTAGAAATTAGCTATTTTTACGCTATAATCAAAGATATTCCATCGAATAATGACTGTTTATTGAATATAAAGGCATTACGAACACATTGTGACACTTTTGGTCAAAGTTATATTGCTTAATTACATAAAACTACACTCAAAACCTATCATGATTAAACAAACCTCGATTACGCAAATACCTACCAACTAATCTTTATAAAAAAAATGTCAGTGAATTCGTAATTGCATAAATAATGCCTGGTATAAATGTTAATTTTTTTGTATTTACAGTTTCAGAGATAAAAAATGGGTTGTGGCCAACGCGGGACTTTCTTTTACGTAGTTTTCATCAATATTCATTGATTATAAAAATATAATATTAAGAAATAATAATCCAACAGAAACAATATAAAAAACTTAGCTTACCTTATATAAATGAATGGGTTGAAAATTATACCAATACCAATTTGTAATGGTTTCGAAGTACTAACTATCAAAACTAAACAATTCTCTACAGAATTATTCTGAAATATCATTTATCTAATTCAGACCATTTTGTTTTCTTGTCGAAATATTGACAGGCGCAGATGATCCGATTTATTAAGCTACATTCGAATCCATGACAACGTAAACAAGATTCTCATAATTTTCGGTAGCGATTTTCTCGTAACTGGTACATTTATTGAAGAAACTTTTCAAACAAAAGTTGTGCGAAATATTAATATCTTTCATTATGAACATAACTATTTTTGCCGTAAGTGCAGCCGTTCTAGTGATATTGGAGATAGAACAAAAAATGCATAGAGTAAACATGCACTGCCGGTTAGAATATTCTTTTCAAAAATAGGAGGTGCACAACTAGACTATATACAAGTCTTAAGTTTGAAGTCTCATAATTTTACGTTGGACAGTTTCGGCTCTAGAGCGTTCACACACACACACACGCGCACACACACACGTCACTCCGAAAATAGTCACATTCGATTCAGGGAAGCTCAAAACGTGTATATCCGTTGAAATCTCGAGTTCGATTTTTTTGGTGATCCCTATACTTACTTATTACTTCGTAAAAGAAAGTAAAAATGAAAACTATAATAATTGACCTATTTTGGAAGTTTTTATTTTTTATCTCTGAAACTGTAAATACAAAAAATATATCATTTTTACCAGGCATTATTTATGCAATTACGAATTCACTGTTTTTTTTTTATAAAGATTAGTCGGTTGGTTTTTTTTTAGCTTGATGTTTCACCTTAATACCGCTTCGTTCTAGGCTATTTCTGATGGTAGCGCTACCATCGAATATTCCCATTATTAGCTATTTTTTTGGTACAATTACATTTTTGGTCATAGTTATATTTCTTAGTACCATAAACCTATTATAATGAATAAAAAAATGGCCCCGAATCATTCCAATTTGCAATTTTCGCGTAGTATTTTAATTATAAACGCATCACACAAATAGTTTATTTGCTCTAATTAAATCAACAAGTGACAAACAGCAGGATGCCATCAATTTTACAATTACTAGACTACGAACCCACCAAAATCAAACCAGAGAATTTTGTCATTCGATATTATTCATATGCGACATACATACATACAAAAACAGTCCAAAACAATGAAATATTTTATTCTTTACGTTTTCGTTTTATTTACAAGTGTTAGTGGCCAAGAATATTGTAATTTAACGGCTTGTAAGGCGATTGAAATTTGTAGAAAAGAAATTAGGGAGAGAAAAATTATCGATGATGAAGAGAGCGCAGATGTTCAACTAATTAAACTTGAACGGCGATTGCGGTCGTTGGAACAACCAGGTATTTTATTTCTTTTATGTTTTTCTCGATAATTTTAAATATGAATTTCAGTGTGGAAAACAGATAATGGAAACGACAGATGGTTAAAATGTGCAGCGGGGCCTTGCAAATGTCGCCCAGAAACAAAAAGCGTGAGCTGTTGGCATGCCCAAATGCCTGTGTTGCCACTTTATCAAATTATTCCACAAGATATTATAAACATGTATGTTATTAAATTAAATCTACATTGTTAAAAGCGCATTTAAAATACCGTATTATTGGGAAGTGTGTTAAAAGTGTTTACTTTTAACACTTAACGTATACAATCTAGAAAATTCACCCTAACAATTTTCAATTATTTAATAAAACATTCACTATCAACAATAATTTTAACATTTGTTGGGGTTTAATTTAATTAGTGTTAAAAATGTTTACTTTTAACACTTAACGTATACAATCTAAAAAATTCCACCCAACAAATTTCAATTATTTAATAAAATATTAACTACCAACAATAATTTTAAAGTTTGTTAGTGTTAAAAGTGTTAATTACATATATATTTTTTAGTGATTTAGCAATAAACGAACTAACAACTTTAAGTAAAGCAGCATTTCAAGATTTAACACACTTAACTGAACTAGATTTATTCGATAACCGAATCGATTTCTTACCAGAATCAATATTCGAGTATTTAGACAGTCTAGTGAATTTGTAAGTTATAGATATAATATGAATAAAAGAACAATTAATTGATCCGTTCATTTAGGCGGCTGCATAAAAACTATTTAGATGAACTAGCAAATGATTTATTCCTAAAAGTGCGTAATTTGAAATCATTGGATTTGTCACAGAATAATTTAAAAGCATTGCCACCCGGATTGTTCCGGGGTAATTTGCAACTTACAGTGATTCATTTGTCACGAAACAAATTGACGAATTTACCAGACACCGTTTTCAATGATTTGGGAATGGTTGAAGATCTGGACTTGAACACCAACAAACTGAAACAACTTGGCAAGAATTTGTTCAAAGATTTAATTTCGATCAAAAGACTTAAACTTGCTGAGAATTTAATCACTAATATCGATTCAGGTAATTGGGAAACATTTAATTTTCGAATACCATAATTGTGAAATTTAATATTTTAGGGGTTTTCAATAATTTAAACAATTTAGAATACTTAAATTTACGTAAAAATAAACTATCTTCAATCACTAAAGGTTTATTTAAATATTTGGAAAATTTGAGAATACTTGACTTATCTTCAAACCAAATTTTGAATGTAAGAGTATATACTTTATAAATATATATATATATATATATATATAAACATATTTTTTTTTAAAGATGCACGGAACAGAATTTCGCAATTTGCTTCACTTGAGTGAACTGCACTTGGAACAAAACGACATATCGGAAATACCAATAAATCTATTCAACGAAACACGAAATCTCCAAAAATTATTCTTATTTTCAAACAATATAGAACATTTGCAAGAATACAGTTTTGAAGGTTTAACTAATTTGACATCGTTGTTATTAAACAACAACATGATTAAAACGATTTACGAAGAAACATTTCATCATACGCCAAACTTACACAAACTGTAAGTAATCGAAGAACTTCAGTATTTCTTACCTAAAATTTAATGAAAACAAAATAATCGCATTTTCCAGGCATTTAGACAGTAACCGATTCCAATATTTGCCAGCGAAATCATTAGATCATTTATCACAACTTGCGAATTTAAAACTAGCCAAAAATCCATGGCATTGTGATTGCTTTGCGTTATACTTATCGACGTAAGTAGCATTCACAGCTAACCAATTAGTAATCACGAATAGAAATTACACAGTTATTTTTATTAGATGGTTAAAAGAAAACAGGGACAAAGTATGGGAGTCGCAGCCAACGTGTAGAGGGCCTGGGTCGTTGGGCGGCGTATTCTTGCAAGGTCTGAGTTTTGATGACCTGTGCGAAGGTCAATGGGCTAGTATGCTCAATTTAGCGCCGAGAATATCGATCAAAACGACCAAACAGCCTAAACCTCGAGCCAGGAATAATAACTAGTATTTATTTCGTTTATAAAATGAAACAAAATATGCTCATTATTATTATTATAACAATTTATTTGTATTAAAAGATAATATTTTCATTTCTAAAACTATAAATTAGTGAAACTTTATCACTACTGCACTATATATATATTATATACAGTTGACTGTGGCTAATAAATCTGCAGGATTCCTAATAACATCGATATTTTTCACAAAGGTATCAATTATAATGGTTATTCAGTTCAGTTAATAATGAAATAAAAATAATAAATATTTAACAATTTTAAAGTCGACAATTAAAACGCCTGGATATTTCTTCAAATTGTAACAACAAATAAAAAATAATCTATATATATAATAGTAAAATAAAAAATGACCAGGTACCTATTTGTATTCCAAAAATGTTTAAATATTATGAAGTCGCTTCATACTGAAACAGAACAGAGAATTTCTGGCCGCCTAACCGCTTGGCCCACCAGTCGTTCTTGATAACGGCGACTTTCAGGCAATCGACTTTAAATCGAGCGTATAAATTCGTGTGCACTGCTCGGCCCATCCCTTCCAATATCACCAAATCGGCATTCTTCATTGCTGCGCATAATTCTACAAAATATTCATTAAACATTGGAAATTAATATTTGCAAGTATCTAACGTCCTCATATATAGCAGATATGTGTGTGTGTTTATTTGAATATATGTGTAGGAACGCTTTGGTTTTATATATACACTATATATATATACGAGTATATTGCATATCGAATTGTAAAATTTGCAGGTATCTAACGTCTTCCTCATATAAAGCAGATGTGTGTGTGTTTATTTGAATATATGTGTAGGAACGTTTTGGTTTTAAATATACATTATATATATATATACGAGTATATTGCATATCGAATTGTAAAATTTGCAGGTATCTAACGTCTTCCTCATATAAAGCAGATGTGTGTGTGTTTATTTGAATATATGTGTAGGAACGTTTTGGTTTTAAATATACATTATATATATATATACGAGTATATTGCATATCGAATTGTAAAATTTGCAGGTATCTAACGTCTTCCTCATATAAAGCAGATGTGTGTGTGTTTATTTGAATATATGTGTAGGAACGTTTTGGTTTTAAATATACATTATATATATATATACGAGTATATTGCATATCGAATTGTAAAATTTGCAGGTATCTAACGTCTTCCTCATATAAAGAAGATGTGTGTGTGTTTATTTGAATATATGTGTAGGAACGATATATATATGTATATATATATGTATATATATTTGTATATATATATATATGTATATATACATATATATACATATATATATATATATATATATATATATATATATATATATATATATATATATGTATATATACATATATATACATATATATACATATATATATATATATATATATATATATATATATATATATATATATATACGAGTATATTGCATATCGAATTGTAAAATTTGCAAGTATCTAACGTCTTCCTTATATGTGTGTGTTTATTTGAATGTCAGGGCTTCAACAGTTATTTTGTATACAAAAAAGTGAAATAGTGTCGTTTTTAAAGGATAAAAGTGAAATAAGTGACCGAAAATAGATAAAAAAAGTGAATAATAGTGAATAAAATATTCATTTTGTAGACGCCATTTTGTTTTTAGACCGATTTTGAGGCCTGATTCGTAATCTGCGATCCCAAAAACCTTGTGTTATCAAATTTCAGGCAATTGATTAAATAAATAAAAGAGTTATACATATATTAATTAAGAGTGTATTAAAAATAGCTAGAGTGGCCTGCACTCGACTTTCGTCTGATACATGTTTTGAAGAAACTTTTAAAACAAAAATTGTGTGAATTATTAATACCTATCATTATGAATATAACTAATTTTACCATAAGTGCAGCCGTTCTAGCGATATTGGAAATAGAACAAAAAATGCGTAGAGTAAACATGCACTTCCGGTTTCTTAAGTTTGAAGTTTTACAATTTAACGTTTGACAGTAATTGCTCAAGAGCGTTCACAAACAGACACACACACACAGACATCATTCCGAAAATAGTCACATTCGATTCAGGGAAGATCAAAACGTGTATATACGTATATGTTAAAAATCGGTTTGGAGTCAACGAAGTTAGAACATTGACGAATTTTTCGCGTCTTTAATACTTTTCATACATTCATGACATGAATATAATTTTAAAATGGTGACCGATTTCGGAAAATGTGAATAAAAGTGGAAATAATGAATGCGTGGAAGCCCTGCGCATATATAGCAGATGTGTGTGTGTTTATGTGAATGTATGTGAAGAACGCCTTGTTTCTTATATATATACATTATACAGGTTGGGGCATTTGAATCGAAGCACCCAATTATCTCGAAAACTAAATGGAATCAAGATAACAATTTGAGACAAAAGTTGTAGGGTTCGAAGGGTGACTTTGAAATAACCTTGAGATCGTTTATTTGGGTTTTTTTCTTCAATGGAAACAGTTTATTTTGATATCGACAATCGAAAGAACGTTCGGAGCAAATTACGATTGAATTCTGTATGTGTTATGGGCACGTTGTGCCCACATGGTAACTTATTTATGTACCTGGATGTAAATTTTGCAGGTCCAAGCAGGGTCCGGCGCCGCCGCTTTCATAAAACAGTAATTTCTTATTATGTAACGCCTTCTCAATAACAGGACACACATGATTCGTCCGTTTGAAACTCAATTGACACTCTTCGTGTGTAACATCATTCAATGCCGGTTTTGAGTTTGCACTTAGGATGACAGTGCTACCTTGTTTTAAGAATTCCCGCGCCAGCGGTAATATCCCTAGCATTAAATCTATTCCTGCGTTATCTACGAAAATGATGACCCGTTTGTACGCTTCGTCCTGTTTTAGAAACAATTTTGTTTGTATCTTTTGTTATATTTGTAATGTAATGTCTTTCTTACTTTCAATCGATCGATCCATTTGTCCAAATCGTCCACGAGCCAAGGGCGAGCTTGGATTTTTGATAGCGCTTCATTTAACCCAAAATCAACTGAGTTTTTGAATAAGTCTGTTACTGCTTTGGCCCCCCAATCAAACATGTTACCCGCAATGACGCCCTTGCATAATTCCTCCCATCTTTCGTCCTGGTTTTCGATGCTATCAATGAATTGTAATCGCGCAGGCATACTTTGCAACGCCGCTTTTGTTTCCACATGTTTCTGGTGGTACCACGCATCCTCGAAACCGTTTTCTCGGAATATTTCCTCGTTTAAGTCTAATAGTGAACGTACACTTAACGTCCCCAATATTCTGGAAATTCCCAATAAACATTTGTTGAATTAAACGATCTCTTGATATAAACAATTCTAGCATTCATAGGTAGCCAATTAAGAATTAATATTAAAGATTACAAACAATAATTCAATTTGTTTAATGATAAACAATGCTAGCATTCACAATGAGCCAATTAGTAATTAATATTAGAAATTACATACAATAAAGGATTGTTCACAGCGAAACAATCAGTAATTTTGCTTGGAAATTATAAGTAATAATTCCAGTTTGTTGTATGATATATAAAGTTAACGTTCATTTATCATAAATTGTGTTAATTTTGTTGCTTGGAATGTTAGCATTGCTTGTCATAATACAAACTGGATTATTATTTGAAATTTTCTAATCTTAATTACTATTTGGTTCGCAGTGAACAATCCTTAATTCAATTTGTTTTATGATAAACAATGCTAGCATTCAAAGTGAGCCAATTAGTAATTAATATTAAAAATATAAACAATAATTCAATTTGGTTTATGATAAAAAATGCTAGCATTCACTGTGAGCCAATTAGTAATTCATATTAGAAATTACAAACGAATTCAGTTTATTTTATGATAATTCACGGTAACAAAATTAACGTTTTAATTATAACTATTGTTGTTGCGTACATTACGGTGTATTCACAGCGAAACAATTACTAATTAAGCTTAGAAATTACAATTAATAAATCTAGTTTCCTTTAACAAACGAATTCAGTTTAACAAATAATGCTAGCGTTCACAGCAACAGCACTTATAATTAATTGTATAATTAGTAATTAATATTAGAAATTACCAAATTGTTTTATGATAAACAATGCTAGCATTCACAACAAAATTAACGTTTTAATTATACATTTTGTTGCTGCGTACATTAGAGTGTATTAACAATGAAACAATTAAGCTTAAAAATTACAATTAATAAATCCTGTTAGTCTTATAATAAACAATGCTAGCATTCACAGCAATAACATTTATGATTGTGTTCATTTTGTTGCTGTGAATACAAGCATTGCTCGTAATAATACAAACTAGATTATTATTTGTAATTTCTAATCGTAACTACTAAGTAGTTTGCTGTGAATACAACTTTATTTAACATAATACAAACTGGGTTAAGGCGTGTTCAAAGCGAACCAAATATGAATTAAGATTAGAAAATTACAAATAAGATCTAGTTTGTATTATGACAAACAATGCTAACATTCCAAGCAACAAAATTAACACAATATATGATAAATTTTGTTGCTGTGAACGTTAACTCTGTATGTCGTACAACACACTGGAATTATTACTTATAATTTTTAAGCTTAATTACTGATTCTTTCGCTGTGCACAATCCTTTAAGGTATATTCACAGCCAATTAGTAATTAAGCATAGAAATTATAATTAATAATTCTAGTTTGTGTTATGACAAACAGTACTAACGTTCACAGCAACAAAATAAACATAATTAATTATAAATTTTGTTACTGTGAACGCTAGCATTGCATGTCATAAAACCAACTGGAATTATTACTTGTAATTTCTAAGCTTTGTTACTAATTATTTCACCTTAAAGGATTGTTTACAACGAAACAATTAGAAATTAGACTTAGATAATTATAAATAATAATCTAGTTTGTATTATGACAAGCAATGTTAACATTCCAAGCAACACAATTAATGATAAATTTTGTTGCTGTGAACGTTAACGTTAATCCTTAAAGGATTGTTCAGGTAATTAAGCTTAGAAATTGCAAGTAATAATTCCAGTTTATTTTATGACAAACAATGCTAACGTTCACAGCAACAAAATTTATAATTGTTTCATTTTGTTACAGTGAATACTAGCATTGTATTTCGTAAAGCAAACTAGAATTATTACTTGTAATTTCTAAGCTTAATTACTAATTATTTCAGTGTGATCTACTAATTCGATCTCTGTGATTTAGATTATAGATATTAACAGTCATAATTATAATTTATTCTAGTTTATTTTGATATATATTTATGAAGCCTCAGAGCCGTATTAAGGGGGGGCATTTTTAGGACCTTATAACTTCAGAAGTTATTAAATTTTAATTACAAATATGCGTACTTAAGCACTTAACAGAAAAAAATAATGAAAGTATTTGACTTACGCTGGATTGTCGTAAAGGCTCTCTAGAACCGAATGAAACGCTAGTTTGCATTTATTGGCGCGATCCAGAGCGGTATCATCATCAGAGTGTAAATAACTGGCTTTCTCAACAAACCGTTGCCCTAACCCCTCGAGACACTTTAACCAATACACTCTCGCTTCGGTGTCTCCCTGCAAGTCTACACTATCCGGCGTATAACTAAATGGGTCTTTTAATAACGGGCACACGTCGTGCTCCCCTAATTTCTCTATACTTTCCATTTTAAATTCACAACGATATAAACCTTATCACCGAATTTCAACTGACGTATGTGCCAGAAATAATATATTTACAGGACAACAATAAACCGTGAACATTACAAGTGACTTTTTTTTTTTTTTCGTTAACTGTCTAAATATTAATTTAGCGATAACACAATTATTTGCATAACACTCGTGACAGTAAACGTTCGTTTTAAATTATTACTATACAGTTTGCGTCGGGATATATCATAAAAATGACATTTGTATACTTGATGCCACTGTGTATTTACAGAGCGGTAACACACTGTTCTCAACTCATAGCAACAAATATCCCTTTTAAAACCTTAAGTGCTTGTTTACACGTGTCACTGTCTACGTATCTCAAATATCAACCTTCAGTGCTAGGTTTACATGTGTCACTATTTACGTATCTGGAAAACTATGTAATTTTAACCAAAAGTACCTATTAGTGTAATTTCTTATCACGAAAAGGGCAAAGGAATACAAAAGTCATATTTATTGATGTTATTTTTATTCGACTGTCTGACTGTTAACAGACACACACACAAATACAAAAGAAAGCATATTTAAATCCAAATTAATCGAACAATCCAAAACCCATATCGTCATCCTCAGACTCGGTGTCTTCCTTCTTCTCCTCTTTCTTGGCGGCGGCCGGGGCGGCAGCAGCCGCTGCTGGGACGGCGGCTGTTGTAACAACGGCAGCGAACTTGCTTGGATCCTAAAAATTAAATTAATTATAAATAATTGTTCCCTAAACTTAACTGTATAAGATAAGAAGAAGAATAAGTCAGAAGGAATTTATGTTCATTAGGCACTGCATATTGGAGGGTTCTGCTATTTCTAGCGCCAATATGTTGGTCAGAGTCTTCAAACTGCGTAATCATCATTTTGAAAAAAATTAGTAAATGTAATCCAGGGTGTAATATACCTTGATGAACTCTTTGATGGTGGTTGCTTCCTTGAACTCCACTTCTGTAACGGCAGCGATCGCCAATAAGTTCTTGAACCCGTTGGCAATGCTATGTGGCACCGATGCAGTTGTGGGATATCCAATCGACAGACACACCGCGGCTAAGTTGGCGACACCTGCTAAGAACTTCTCGCGTAAATCCTCCGGTTTGATATCCAGAATTTCCGGTGCGAAAATCGTCCCGGAATCATACACCTGCTCGACGAGTAAACCGTACGAAAACGGAGAAATATTCAGCATGTTCAACAATGTAGCTTCTGAAGCTCCAACTTTGTCGCCTTGCTTCAAAATGTGTACATCGTTGATGATTTCAATCGTTCCCTTAGAGATCTTAGTTGGGATCGACAAAGCTTGGAAGAAATTAGTCTTTTCAGGGCCTAATCCAGTGTTCTGTGCCGGGATGACTACAGGGCATGGGGCAATCGCGCCGTTTCTTGCTGGTGCTCGGACTTTGTTTTCGAGTAGTTTGTCGCGTACTTCGACGAGATCGCCGCGAGTGAATACGAATCCAACATTTCCGCGGATATGCGGTAGGATTTTCTCGAGGGCTTGGTTACGTTCGATGTGGCCCTTGATTGCCTTTCGCATCATGGTGTTCTTGCCCATGAGCACCACTGCGCTGCCACGCAGCGACATTCGTATTTGCTGCATCTGCTTGGAGCCGACATTGTCTGCGCCGACGATAAAGCACTTGGGGTAGTCTTCAAGGAGTTGCTACATACACACATATTACATATATTACACTCCACTAAGGGATTAAAGTCCTTAACTTAACTAGTACAAAATTAATTCAGGTTAACGAGATATTAAGCTTCACTAAAGACCATATACTGGATTCTAGCTCCAGTATATTTATTAATCAATTCAGACTGCTATAGTTTCATCATATAAAAGACTCGATTTTATTATACGAAGTGAAGCGAAATGTGACATTCAGGGCTTTTACAGCAATTTTGTATACAAAAAAGTGAAATTAGTGACTGAAAAAAGTGAATAAAATATTCATTTTGTAGACGCCATTTTGTTTTTAGGCCGATTTTGATACCAGATTCGTAATCTGCGATCCCAAAAACCTTGTGTTATCAAATTTCAGGCAATTAATTAAATAAATAAAAGAGTTATACATATATTAATTAAGAGTGTATTAAAAAGCTAGAGTGGCTTGCATTCGACTTCCTTTTACGTAGTTTTTACTAGAAAAAATCAAAATATTGACAGGCACAAATCATAATATGATTGATTTAACTATATATGCAAATACATGGCAACATAAATAAGTTATTTAAGATTTTCCGCGTAGCAGTTTTTTCGTAACTGGTACATTTTTTGAAGAAACATTTATAACAAAAATTGTGTGAAATATGAATATCTATCATTATGAATAAAACTAATTTTGCCATAAGTGCAGCCGTTCTAGTGATATTGGAAATAGAACAAAAAATGCATAGAGTAAACATGCACTTCCGGTTTCTTAAGTTTGAAATTTCACAATTTAACGTTTGATAGTATTTGCTCTAGAGCGTTCAGAGACAGACAGACGTCATTCCGAAAATAGTCAGATTCGATTCAGGGAAGGTCAAAACGTGTATATCCGTTGAAATATCGAGTTTGAAATTTTTCATGATTACAAGACTTACTTATTACTTTGTAAAAGAAAGTAGAAATACATATTTGCTAATTGACAATTGAAAAAATAAAAAGCACACCTTTTTACACCTATGGGGAACTTTTCTATAAACTTTTGCCGAAGAAAAAAATGTTAAAAATGGGTTTTGAGTCAACGAAGTAAGAACATTGACGAATTTTTAGCGTCTTTAATCGTTTTCATACATTTATGACATGAATATAGTGAATAAAAGTGAAAATAGTGAATGCGTGAAAGCCCTGTACATTACATTAAGAGAACATAGGATACATACTAGATATGTATCAGCTACATGTTATGTTTACATCGCATATATATCACTTGAATATACCGGGAACGTATTCGTATAAGTAAAAATGAGTGTCTAAACATATGTTTACAGTAAATGAGTTCAATTACTTACAATTAATTTGTTGAAGTAATTCGCTTTCCAGGTCGCTTTGTCCTCCCTACCCATCTTTATGCGTGTAGGGACTTTAGTAAAAATTTAAGGACTGCACAAAAAATCACATAAGTACCACGTTATATACACATGTTTATTTTAAATATGACTAAATATCAAATAAATATGACTAAATATCAATAAATTACTACTAAATAAGTAATAATTGCTAAAAATAACACCAAAATCTAATAGGATCCCCTTCATTTTTAAAGATTAGTAAATCAACCGAACTTACCTAAGCAATATCAAAACACGCAATGGCCGACAAATATTTGTGCAGCAATAGACGTGAATAGAGCTGCAGTCCTTCAGGATCATTTCAGAACTACTGCTTTCGTTCTTTTGGCGGGAAACTACTTATTCTGTATTACAATATTAAATTTATGTTCCCTTAGTTACTAGATATACTGTTATAGTTTCAAGGAAATCTTGCATGAATTTAAAACAGGATAATGCTATATTATATTTAGTAGATTAGTGAAGGCCACTACAGCTTTTTGTATCTATACTCCGCCGTAGCCAACTTAAATTTAAGATAACACGAATGAGATAAACTGTAGTAAATGTATTTGGTTTTATGTAAAAGTGTTCAGATTTAACTTAAATATATGTATATAAATCTTTGTGATTTGTAGCTGAAAATGCTGATTTAAAGGTTCCTTAGTATTTCAGTCGAGGCGAATTGCGTGAGTTTTACAATATTTATAATATAGAGTATTAAATATTAATAAATTTGGGTCTAAAAGAATTTATTTATAGGGCATGTATATTGATTTGTATGTTTATTTTGAACTGTCAATTTTGACAGATGTATTTGTTGTTAAGTAGGCAACCCACTTTACACTGCTGTATAACTTGTAGTATTTTAGTCTTCTGCCTAGGTTTTTCGTGGTTTTATGCGATTTGTACTTTTAGTAGGTGAAGAATCATGGAATTTGCTGAATTAATCGCATCGCCAAAGATTGATGGGGTCGTTTTGAATAGTCCATTTCATAAACCAGTCGATGGAACTTTATGTATAACGGGGCATCATTTAATTTTATCTTCACGCAAAGAGGAGATTCAAGAACTTTGGGTAAGTAAACTTATTTGAATTAGGATAAAAATCGAGGGACAAAAACTTGTCGCATTGCAATATTATTTATATGTACTTAAGTGGAAACATTTTTGAAGAGATACAAAATTGTTTTATTGGATATTGTAAATTTAATTTGTTATAGCCAGGTGCATTCACAGTGAGCCAATTAGTAATTAATATTAGAATATACAAACTAATTCAATTGGTTTTATGATATAAACAATGCTAGCATTCACAACGAGCCAATTAGTAATTAATATTAGAAATTACTAACAATAATTAAATTTATTTTATGATAAACAATGCTAGCATTGACAGGGAGCCAATTAGTAATTAATATTAAAAATTACAAACAATAAAGGCGTGTTCAGAGCGAACCAAATAGTAATTAAGATTAGAAAATCATAAATAACAATCTAGTTTGTATTATGACAAACAATGCTAACATTCCAAGCAACAAAATTAACCTAATGTATGATAAATCTTGTTGCTGTGAACGTTAACCATGTATGTCATACAACAAACTGGAATTATTACTTATAATTTCTAAGCTTAATTACTGATTGTTTCGCTGTGAACAATCCTTAATCCAATTGGTTTTCTGATAAACAATGCTAGTATTCACTGTGAGCCAATTAGTAATTAATATTAGAAATTAGAAACGAATTCGGTTTATTGTATGATAATGCTAGCATTCACAGCAACAAAATTAATGTTTTAATTATAAATATTGTTGCTGCGTACAATTCCCAGCGAAACAATTACTAATTAAGCTTAGAAATTACAATTAATAAATCTAGTTTCCTTTGACAAATAATGCTAGCGTTCACAGCAACACCATATATAATTAATTGCATAATTAGTAATTAATATTAGAAATTATCAACAATTCATTTTGTTTTATGATAAACAATGTTAGCATTCACAACAACAAAACTAACGTTTCAATTATACATTTTGATGCTGCGTACATTACGGTGTATTCACAATGAAACAAGCTTAGAAATTACAATTAATAAATCCTGTTTGTTTTATGATAAACAATGCTAGCATTCACAGCAACAATATTTTTAATAGTGTTAATTTTTTTGCTTGTAATAATACAAACTGGATTATTCTTTGTAATTACTAACTGGTTCACTGTGAATACAACTTTATCACAAAATAAACTGGGTTAAGGATTGTTCACAGCTAAAGAATTAGTAATTAAGCTTAGAAATTATAAGTAATAATTCCAGTTTGTTTTATGACATACAAAATTAACGTTCACAACAACAAAATGTATCATAAATTGTGTTGCTTGGAATGTTAACATAATACAAACTAGATTATTATTTGTAATTTTCTAAACTTAATCACTAATTGTTTCGCTGTGAACAATCCTTTAAGGCATATTCACAGCCAATTAGAAATTACAATTAATAATTCCAGTTTGTTTTATGATAAGCAATGCTAGCATTCACAGCAACAAAATCAATTATAAATTTTGTTATTGTGAACGCTAGCATTGCATGTCATGAAACCAATTGGAATTATTACTTGTAATTTCTAAGCTTAATTACTTTTAATTATATGTAGCTATTACATAAAAACATCGATTACACTGCAATATTATTTTTACGTAGCTATTACATAAAAACATCGATTATATCGAAAAGAAAAGTAACAACGCAAACGGCAATAACCACATAGACACCGGTGGCACAATCGTAATAAAATGCAAAGATTTGCGAATTATTCAACTTGAGATAAACTCCAACGATGAATTCCAGAATGTTTTTTCCTCTATAGAAAGTTTATCGAATTTACGCGAACTTAGCTCATTGTACCCGTTTTTTTACCGGCCAATGTACAATATCTTAGAAGATGGTTACACTTTATTTAAACCAGAAATTGAATATGGAAAATTGATCTCAAGCGACGAATGGCGATTGTCGAACGTGAATAAAGATTATTCAGTGTGTCCTACATATGGCAGCGTACTAGTCGTCCCGAAAACAGTAGATGATGACACTATTGTTGCTTCAGCTGCGTTTAGAGAAGGCGGTAGATTCCCACTGATTAGTTACCGCCATGAAAATAGCGCTGTATTATTACGAAGTTCGCAACCGCTGATTGGAAGCAGCAACAAACGGAGCAGAGCGGATGAACGGATTTTAAATGTAGTTTTAGGGATGAATAAAAAGGGTAATAAATATTTAACAAAAACAAATGATTTTTTGTTTTTAATATTGTTATTGATAAGGTTACATTATCGATACTCGCTCCTTAAATTTCGCTAATCAGTGCAAAACTAAAGGAGGCGGTTACGAACCGGATGCACATTATCCGCAATGGAAACGGATTCATAAAAGTTTGGATAAAATCTCGAATTGTAATGGTGCTTTATTAGATTCGTTTTCAAAATTAATGGAAGGTTGTCTTTACACAAATGAGTAAATTAGATTAAAACATGTATTTGATTTGTTCTTGTTTGTAGCATGTAATGATCAGAATTGCTCTCCGGATAAATGGTTGTCTCGGTTAGAGAATAGCGGGTGGTTATCACATGTACAGAATACGCTGAATGCCGCGTGTTTAGTGGCGCAGTGCATCGATCAAGAGGGGGCATCTGTGTTGGTTCACGGCGGAAGTGGATTAGATTCGACGCTCCTTGTGACGTCACTGGCCCAAGTTATACTTAATTCGGATTGCCGGACTGTTAGAGGGTAGGTATATTTGTGTGAATGTGTACAACGCTTTGACTGCCCCCATTTATATATAAATGTATATTTATTATCCAGAATTCAGGCATTAATTGATCGCGAATGGCTGCAAGCTGGCCACCCGTTTTCGACACGGCACGCTTACTCGTGCTACTCTACAGGCCGTTCGAAATCTAGTCAACCGACATTCTTGCTATTCCTCGACTGTGTGCAGCAACTCCACAATCAATTCCCTTGCAGCTTTGAATTCACAACTCACATGTTTGTGCTACTCTTCGAGCATTCCTATTTTAGCCAATTTGGTAAGAACACACATTCTCATTCTGAATCCATTTATTATATAACTAGGGTCACCCGTGGGCACCATGTGCCCATATGTATACAGAACATAGGTCAGTTTTGACTGCTGGCGAATTTTCATGTAATTTAATAATAATTACACGGTTTTTCTTCAGTTTGTATCGTTTGATTATAATAGTAATACAAATTTCCACATCGAAAATAATAATAATTACACGGTTTTTCTTCAGTTTGTATCGTTTGACTATAATAGTAATACAAATTTCCACATCGCAAATAATAATAATTACACGGTTTTTCTTCAGTTTGTATCGTTTGACTATAATAGTAATACAAATTTCCACATCGCAAATAATAATAAAGAAACAATCGAGTCCTTTTTTTGTACACTATTTTGTTTTCTCTAATAATCAGAATTATAAATTTACTTACTTGCAGTTATTATAATTTGACCAACTATAGAATCTTACCGCAACTCATATTTTCAAAAATCACTGCTATTTGGCCATTTTGAATCGAAAATATTAACTATGAATTAAAATAAATGGACGGAATTTCACGTATTTGCTAAAAATATATGCATGTTAGGCAATAATATGCACTTATTTCATATTAAATACTTAAAAATTGAATAATAACATATGTTACTCCCCTTAAGCTTAAGATTTACAATTCAAACAATGTTTCCGTAACTCGTACGTCACTAATGCGCATTGAAATACTGTTTTTGACGCTCACGTGGTAGCACTTTTATGTATATTTGTTCTTTGGTCGATCAATTTAACATAAATGCTTAATAGCGACTCACAAACTTCAAATTAGAATAAATAAAACTTAATTTTATTAACTAACAATTATTTATATTTCTCATTGACAAACAATATCAATATAATATAGCAGATGCCACTCTGTGAATAGTACACAACATACTAAATACACTTCAAATCATCAAATTAATTGAATATTTATCACAAAAACTTTTTTGACGATTCATTCTAACGTTTGATTTGTTTTTGTCTATTTCAAAGCAGACTGAACTTCAGAAGAGTAGTGATTGTTTTATTTCAGTATAAACTATTTGATTATTTTTAAAACATTAGCAGTCGCCATGGCGCAGTAGTTAAGAGTCTTGCCTTTCACCCTGGAGGTCGTGATTTCGATCCCCGTCTATGATAATTTGTATTTTTACAAAAAAAAACGATCTACACACACTTACATTTCTGGGTAATTATGTTAATGATCATTTCAGGAACATTCCTGGGCAACTGCGAAGTGGAACGTGAAGCCGTTAAACTATTCAAACGAACAACGAGCCTTTGGTCTTACTTAAACCGCCCCGATATTCTTAGTTCACTGTTAAACCCAATGTACGAACCGAATCGTACAGCTATTTGGCCTAGTGTTGCATCGATTAGCATTATTTTGTGGTCCGAATTGTACTTAAGGTGGATTCTCGATCAGACTAATACGAAAAAGGCGCTAACTAATATTCAATCTCTCATACAACATGATAAGAATCTCCGGACTAAAGTCACTAGGTTAAGGAAACAGCTAATAGATTTACAACGAGAATGGGATTCATTTCATTTAGACGACAATGACGTCGATGTTTAAAATATACGCGAGATTAATTATTCGCTAGTTAGCGGAGAAAAAATATAAAAATATGCCCTTTTCATTAGGATTCAATTTGTTGTCAACAAATTTGCACCTTTATAATAACATAATAAACACCCGCGCCAAACGATTGGATTGCACATTTCGATTTTTATAATCTAGGCATGCGGTATTGTTATCTCTCTTTAAATACATTGTCAACAAGTCGTCAAACTTTAATTTTTTTTTATAAAAAAATCTTTATTATTATTTCAAATATATTGTTATAAAATATTTTGTGGTGAATATAGATTATTAAAAAATTATATATACTATATATAAAACAATTGCATTTATTTATTAAAAAACAAGCCTTATCTCAAAACTCAGAAGATTTCTTAATTCTTTGCAACAATAAATCTATTAATTTTATTTTCTAATATTAATCAAAATAATTGAATTAAAACAAATTACTTTCGATAGAAGGGAAGTTTATAGGGTTTAAACATTTATTTTATAATGCATTGGCTCTAATTTGCTATTCCTAATAAATTTATTGACATATATAAAGGTTTTAGACACTATCTAGAGTCAAGTAATTCATTTTCAGTATGAAAATCTTACGTATTAGTACTTAACATTTATTTTATAATGCATTGGCTCTAATTTGCTATACCTAATAAATTTATTGACATATATAAAGGTTTTAGACACTATCTAGAGTCAAGTAATACATTTTCAGTATGAAAATCTTACGTATTAGTACCTAACATTTATTTTATAATGCATTGGCTCTAATTTGCTATTCCTAATAAATTTATTGACGTATATATGGTTTTAGACACTATCTAGAGTCAAGTAATTCATTTTCAGTATGAAAATCTTACGTATTAGTACCTATATTTTAATATAGTGTGTTGTTTCCCGCCAAGAGAACTTCGAAGGCAGCCACTAGCTGTATTCTTTTTACACAAAATCTCAGCTAGGTTCATGTTTTTGCTCTGTCTGCCCCATGTGTAGACAGAGCGAGAAGATGAGTTTTAACCGACTATTGTTGAACTTGTAAGGAATGAACAATTTTTTGTTTTGTTCACGGATGGATAAGCAAATAATTATATTTTCAATAGTGTACATAGATAAATATACAAAAAAGGGATAACTAGAATCTTTATTAACACATATAACAAATACAAGATCGCCAAAAATACAACGGAAAGTGTGAATGGTCATTGGTTGTGTGTGTGCTCGAACAAAAAGACAAAAGAAATATGATCGTTTGGTTTAGTTACCCAAGCCAAGGTCACAATTGCTTCTCAACGGTCGTTTCTTCTATCTGTTCTCGGCCCCAGCTACACACACACATTCTTCAGTGACCGTTGACGGATACCTATACCTATTCTCCCCAAGAGACACGGAAACTTCGGCAAAAACATGCATCGGTTTCTTTTCAATTTTCCCGACCGCTAGCCTTGACTAATACAATTGGCGGGAAAACGTGTGTATTCCACTTTAAAATAACATAATTTGGATAGTTTTGCAATATACAAGCATTTAAAGTTATTCACTACTGCATATACATTTATTTATGAGCGTAAATTTCTCACAGATTTTTTTCCCTCTTAATACACGCGTACTGTGAACATTTTATGTTTATATAATCATAGTCTATTATGCTTCGTTGGGTTTTCATCACATATTAATTAATTATTCTTAGATACGTACGTCTTATACATATGTATATAAGGAAGTATTGTAATTACGAAACATTTATGTTTCCCTGGTTACATATTGGCATTATTTTATAGTAATCGTAATAAGTGATACATAAAAGTATTATTTATAAGAGTATAAGAGGACAATCGGGTTTTTTTTATTGTAGTTTATGGTTGATGAATTCTGCGAATCGAATCAAATAAAATCTAGTACCCACATTTATTAGTCAGTGCTTTTTATAAGCGATAATAAAATACATTGAAGTGTGCATATGTTATTAAATAGTATAGGGGACACGCGACTAAACGTACTCAATCAATTAGAAACAAAATTAGATAGAATCTCTTTCATATTACATGACAAATGGCACCCGCATCATCCATATAATACATAAAACAAGCATAGGCACCAATGCCTTTAGCTGTTTTATTTCCCTAATTTATATTTATTTTAATTTATAACTACGAGATTTTGAATAATTAAAATGTAATAGATAATAATGCGATTGTTACTGATTGCAACAATAATCTTTTAATGCGTTAAAATGTTTTAAATTTCAAAATACACAAGTCTCATTCGAAATAATTCGATTTGACTCTTTTATTTTCCTAATTTATATTTATTTTAATTTATAACTACTGCATTTTGAATAGTGAAAAATGTAAAAGATAATGCCATTATTACTGATTGCAAGAATAGCCTTTTAATGCGCTAAAATGTTTTAAATTTCAAAATACACAAGTCTCATTCGAAATAATTCGATTTGACTGTATGTATTCGATACGTAATTATACATAATTCGTGTTTGAGAACACAAAAAACGAGCTTAGTTCACCACAGATCAAAATAATCTTGGGCATAGCTGTACTGCTACGGATATGGTTGGGACAGGTGGTGTAGGTACAAGGTACGCAACGAAAGATGGTTGCTTTATCTACCTGGGAACATAATAAAGACCGCATATAGTTCTTTGTGCCGAACTAAGGTAAGCGAAGTGAACGCTGCAGTCAGCCCCTTTGCTTTGCGAACAGCGACGACTCGTCACATAAACACATTTATCTAAAATAACACATTTTTTTTGCTATATAAATATTTAACTTTGGATAGTATTAACTTTATACAAGATATTATATGTTTAGCAAATTTTTATAAATTGTGAGCTTGAAATATGTTCTAAATAAATACATTCACGGCGAGCTAAAGGCATTAGTGCCTGCTTGTTTATGTTATTCTTACTTATATACACATTTAAATAAAATCTCAAATATATCGCGGGTTTTATATATATAGTTGTCGGGGAATAAAATACAGAGGAATTTAAAAGAGATAAATATGAGACAGGCACTTTGTATAACGTAACGCAATATTAGGCAGATTTTTGGCGCCGACTAAGGGGGACTATGGCGCGCCGCCACTGCTTACGCCTATAATATAACTGTTACAAATACCCAGGTAGAAGCATATATAACAAAGAAAGTATCTAGATACATGTAAAAATGAGTTATTTTTTTATAAAAATGATTGTTTTACAAGTATGATTACGTTACACAGTATCATCGGCTAGCTAAGCTAAGAAATACACGCGGTCATCAGTCTGACGCGAACCAACGCGACCGGTTCAAGGACAGTCACCTCGCGTGACTACACAACATCTCGTAGCTCAGCGCTGCTCTCTGCTGGTACTCGGACTCTCTCGTCAAAAATCGAACTGTAGCATCCGGAATAAACTTGTAACAATGCTATTAGGGAATAACATGCATTGTCACATTTACTTATACATATAAATGAATTTTAAAACCATACTGCATGGAGTTACAAAAAAAATCTATTAAAAACGCTTTATCCTAAAAATACAACGATAGTTTCTTCACTAAGCTATTAAAATATGAATCTATTTAGAAATAAACCGAAAGACTAAAATTATAAACTACCTGTGAGCAGTGTGGATGCACCGTGATCGGCCATATTCTCAAGATGCTGTCCCCTGCATTTCTTTGTTGCTACAGCGCTGGTGTGTGTGCACACGACGAAAGTTGTACGTTTCAGTAAAATTTAAATTGGATTTAAATCGCAACTTAAATCTTAGCGACAACGACAAAGCAATTAGTGTGAATCGAATTGCACATAAATTAAAATCCATAAGCCCATCGTTGTGGATGAGTGTGGATCTAGTCATGATTCAAAACTTGAAAAACAACATGCACTAAAACCCGCACCCATCCACAAAGAGAGGCAGGAACTTTGATAATCACCAATTTATGGTCACGAAAAACGGTCATTTTAAAAACATGTTTAAACGCAACGAACAAACAGCAAATCTGTTGAAGAACTGTGCTGTGAACACTGCTTCGGTTTGGAAATAAACGAATAAGATTTGTTTTTCAAAAATCCGACGTGATTAGATACCATAGGGGGGGAATCTTGTTGTTTGGACCAATCGTCGTTTCGATTCTACGATCTGAGTGGGGATACACGCGGGAAATGCGAAGCTAATATAGCCTACAAGGGAATATCATGCAAGGACATATTTATTTAAGGGTTCGCAGCAACTGATTTATTATTTAGGCTTTTAGGGGCACCAGAAATATTTTTAGCTCGCCGAAGAAGCTAATGCATTCGATCGTGTGTCTGTAGCATTCTCGAATCAAAATATGTTCTTAACAAAAAGTGTTTGCCTCGTCGCCCTTACTCCAAAAAAATATATAACTGTTAGTCGTCGCTCGTAAGATCAAATTTGTGCCCTCTACTCCTCTGAAGGTACCGGAGCGATTCACACCATATTTGCTACACATATTATTTGGCATTCCATTTGAATCCGCTCGCCCGAATACTTCCCGAGTTATAGGACCCCAAAATGTCAAGCCCCCCCCTTAATACTATCCTTATAAAAATAATTAAAACACCCAAAAATTCTACTAAGAATTCGAAGATATTTTATATCTACAAGATTTTTTCATATTGTTAAACCAAAGGCCATAAAAAAAAATTAAATACTATAATTTTGAATTTTGCACTCAACTTATTATTATAATTATTGATTATAAAAATATAAAATAATAATTCAACAGAAACAATATGAAACCAAGCTTACCTTATATAAATGAATGGGTGGAAAATGATACCAATACCAATTTGTAATGATTTTGAAGTACTAGCTATTAAAACTAACCAATACTCTGTAGAAATATTCTGAAATGTCATTTATCTAATTGAGTCTATTTTGTTTTTCTGTCAAAATAGCAGATGATCCGATTTTATAAGCTACATGCGAATCCATGGTAACGTAAACAAGATATTTATAATGTTTCGTAGCATTTTTCTCGCAACTGGTACATTTTTTGAAGAAATGTTTCAAGCAGAAGTTGTGCGAAACATTAATTTCTTTCATTATGAACCTAACTATTTTTGCCGTAAGTGTAGCCGTTCTAGTGATATTAGAGATAGAACAAAAAATGTAAAAAGTAAACATGCACTTCCGGTTTGAATATTCTTTTCAAAAATAAGAGGTGCACATCTAGGGCATATACAAGTCTTAAGTTTGAAGTTTCATAATTTTTCGTTCGACAGTTTCGTCTCTAGAGCGTTCACAGACAGACAGACGTCATTCCAAAAATAGTCACATTCGATTCAGAGATGGTCAAAACATGTATATCCGTTGAAATCTCGAGTTCGAAATTTTTCATGATTACAATACTTATTACTTCGTAAAAGAAAGTAATAGTCACATTCGATTCAGGAAAGGTCAAAACGTGTATACCCGTTGAAATCTCGAGTTCGACATTATTCATGATTACAAGACTTACTTATTACTTCGTAAAAGAAAGTTTAAATGGGCAGACTTTTGATATCTATAACATTTTTTCAAATAATTAACTAAAAGGCCATAATAATTAAAAACCGCTGTTCTAATAGCATATATTACTTATTAGGCGACTTGGACGCATAGGCGCGTTGTATCTAAGCTTGTTTAAATTTATAATAGTATTTTGTGTATTTTATTATTAAACGGGCATTATTTTTTCACGTACCGGAGGAGCTTAAAACCCGAGGAGAACAGGAATAAAAATAAATACAATCATCAACTATCACATCATTTATTGTAGCAGTAAATAATTTGTTAAAAAATATATGAAATTCAACAGTATTATATATCTTTATGAAACAATAATTTATTTTCATAATTTGACTTAGTTGTGCAGTACATTGGGAATACTGATTTAAAATATAACTACTTATATATTATAATAAAAATAGATGGTATGTATATATCTAAAAAGTATATATATATAGGTAAATTAAATGTACGCACAAGCCGATTGATTGATACAGTATTGACCCAGTAATGCTCATTTCCGAATATTTATAACACACTGCTAGGGAGTCTAAAATCGGTAAACTGTTTCGTGAGATGTAAGGGATTATACTGTTAATATAACTATAAGTACGCTGGGAGCTAAGAGCCATATTGGATTATCAGTGAATAAATTTCTAGTTAAGTAAAATAATTTCGAGCTAAATTGGTTACAGCACTGCATACTTTAGACAAAACATGCAGCCAGCCGACAGCAACGCAGCGATCGGTACTGTCACCACCCACGCAGAAATAATATTCCTGAAACATTAAACATATTCGTATTCCTGTTGGTCACCGACATGACGACCGAATGGTACCTAAATAATTTCCAGTCGACCCCCTTTTTGGATGAACTAGCATACCCTACAAATACTACGGAGCCAACTTTACAGTGAGTTGTGGAAATGGGTAAGCCGATTTTACTCGCCAACAACACCGTGAATGCAGCACCAATTTCAATAGTAAACCCTCTGCAAAGAAAATAGTTACAGTAGATGTTATTATTATACGAGGGCTGTCCGACAAGTACCTAGCCTCACCGGCCTATGGCGCCACTGTCGCAAGAGACACAACCTATTGTGTAGTACATTATCTTAGACGGCTACTGCTAAAATTTCAGCCGAATCGGACTCGTAGTTTTGTTTTGACCGCGTGTGAAAGCGCGAGTATCCGCAGATTTTAGAAAAATGGAAAAAGAGCAATATCGGTCGGTGATTCGATTCTTGTTTTTGGAAGGGAAATCGCGCAGCGAAATCAAAGAACGCTTGGATGCTGTGTACGGCGACTATTTTCCTTCGATGGCGACCGTCAAAAATTGGTTCAACGAGTTTCAACGTTTTTTGATGAGCCTCGCCCAGGTGCCCCGAAAACGGCTACCACGGAGGAGAACGTGACAAAAATCCACGATCTCGTATTGGAAGACCGCCGATTGTAGGTGTGCAAGATAG
Source organism: Leistus spinibarbis (assembly GCA_933228885.1). Lineage (NCBI taxonomy): Eukaryota > Metazoa > Arthropoda > Insecta > Coleoptera > Carabidae > Leistus > Leistus spinibarbis. The sequence continues at coordinate 3,373,287 of OW121806.1, forward strand.
CTGAGATAATAGGCATCTTAAAAGATCCTACATGAAATTTTGGGCATGAGAAAGCTGTCGGCGCGATGGGTGCCGCGTTTGCTCACTCTGGACAACAAGCGCAACCGTGAGACCACATCAGAGCAGTGTCTGACGCTGTTTAAGCGCAATCCGATTGAGTTTCTGCGTCGTTTCGTGACTGTTGATGAAACATGGATCCACTGCGCGATTTCCCTTCCAAAAACAAGAATCGAATCACCGACCGATATTGCTCTTTTTCCATTTTTCTAAAATCTGCGGATACTCCCGCTTTCACACGCGGTCAAAACAAAAGTACGAGTCCGATGCGGCTGAAATTTTAACAGTCTCTTGCGACAGTGGCGCCATAGGCCGGTGAGGCTAAGTACTTGTCGGACAGCCCTCGTAATTTGTGATTGTAATACGTTGATGGAGTGATTGTAGTTAGATCTTCTCCGATAGTCTGTATGACTCTCCTGCCCCACAGCCAAAGGCCCACAGAGATGCCAGCACCCCCGTACAGCAGAATATATAACGGCGTTTCTGATTTTTGCTGTACGGAACCCTCCGTGTAAATTAGCCAAAGGGCTATTAATGGTCCAATTGCATTACTGTACACATATGTTTATGTATTTGGTGTGGCTTACTAGTAATTACAATACTTACCTAACATCATTGCCCCCATGGGCGAAGCTCCCGAACGTGGCAGTTAAGATTTGTAGAAAACTAAATAAAGACGATAGACTAGCATCTTCTTCGACATCCGAATGTTCCTGTAGTTCGACCGCACAAATACCCTGATCATTTTGTTTCGCGACGAGATTCTTGTTGATGATAAGCGGCACACCGCTTGAGTTTGGCGACAGTGTTGGATTGATGTCGGATATTGTTGCGGTGCTCGCAACCGTTTGCAACTCATCCGCTTGTGTGTAACCGTTTGAGTTCTCTTTTCGAATGGGACTTGGGAAACTGTATTTTGTGCTTTTCTTGTTGTCGCCTAGATCTAAAGGAAGCATTTCTGTGTTTTCTGTAATGACCGTTAAAGCACGGTCACTGATCTGTGAGTGGCGATTGGATTTCTTCGGACTGGCCTCCGGCGAAGAATCTAAGAATCAATATAAACCGGGCTCATATCATATCTAAAATTATAAGGAATAAAGGATTGTTCACAACTAAAGAATTAGTAATTAAGCTTAGAAATTATAAGTAATAATTCCAGTTTGTTATATGACATACAAGATTAACGTTCACAGCAACAAAATTTATAATAAATCATGTTAATTATGTTGCTTGGAATGTTAGCATTGCATTGCATAATACAAACTCGATTATTATTTGTAATTTTCTAATCTTAATTACTATTTACTTCGCTGTGAACACACGCCTTAATTGAATAAAAACACACGTTGGTTGGTTTCAAAATTAATTTAATGTAACTTAAACATCGTCAGAAGTGTCGGAAAGAAGTAAAGTAATAAAGTAATAATTCCAGTTTGTTGTATGACATACAAGGTTAACGTTCACAGCAACAAAATTTATGATAAATCATGTAAATTTTGTTGCTTGAAATGTTAGCATTGCATTTCATAATACAAGCTCGATTATTATTTGTAATTTTCTAATCTTAATTACTATTTACTTCGCTGTGAACACGCCTTAATTGAATAAAAACACACGTTGGTTAGTTTCAAAAATAATTTAATGTAACTTAATACGTATTTCGGCTTTTAAACCATCGTCAGAAGTGTCGGAAAGAAGTAAACTGCAAGGTATATATATATACACACAAATAAATATAACAGGTTTACTTCTTTCCGACACTTCTGACGATGGTGTAAAAGCCGAAATACGTATTAAGTTACATTAAATTATTTTTGAAACCAACCAAGTGTGTTTTTATTCAATTAAGGCGTGTTCACAGCGAAGTAAATAGTAATTAAGATTAGAAAATTACAAATAATAATCGAGTTTGTATTATGAAATGCAATGCTAACATTCCAAGCAACAAAATTAACATGATTTATCATAAATTTTGTTGCTGTGAACGTTAACCTTGTATGTCATACAACAAACTGGAATTATTACTTTATTACTTTACTTCAATCCGACACTTCTGACGATGGTTTAAAGAAGTAAACCTGTTATATTTATTTGTGTGTATATATATATACCTTGCAGTTTACTTCTTTCCGACACTTCTGACGATGGTGTAAAAGCCGAAATACGTATTAAGTTACATTAAATTAATTTTGAAACCAACCAACGTGTGTTTTTATTCAATTATTCCTTATTAAATAATCATGTATCAACAAGTGCCTACAGCTCATACATTTAATCTTATATGTACAATATATACCTTCCGATTCTCCAAACGTGAAATTAACTTGTTTCCGTTGATTTTCCAGTAATTGTAGCGCTAGGATTTTCTTCCGTTGCCACGGCACCATGATCAGTTGAATTAAAACCATAACGGTTGCCCCAATAACCAAACTGATTACGATTGCTAACCACATAGGTATTTTGTCCATGTGTAGTAGTTTTGGTCCATCATGAATTATAGAAAACGTGTTTATTATAAGTGTGAAACCATAGAAAAACGGGAGACTGTGTAGACCAGGCTCCAACGGTTCAGATTTCGATAGGATAAACTTTTTAATTAGTAAGAAAATGAATACGGATGTTAAGCCGCTAAGGACCGGTGATATAAACCAGGAAGCAACTGAAATAAAACCATTTTTACATACTATAGGTAAAATTCGCAGACTTTTCGAATTTTACCTATGGTAAGTAGTGTCCCCCAATGGAGTCCTTCGGTTCCTCGTGCAACTAAACTAAAGCCGACAGTAGCACCGACAATACTATGCGTTCCGGAGATTGGTAATTTAAAGAATGTGGCAACAAGTAACCAGATTGCGCTAGATGTAAGAGCGCTTAAACAGCCGAGCATTAATTCAAGTTCAGCGTTTTCATATAATGAAATATCTAGAATCCCTTTTCGCATCGTATCCGAAACTTTATATCCTGAAAGAAATATTAAGTTACTAAGCACTATGCAATGTGTGTGCGGGGAGATGATTACCTATAAGAATAGCACCAGCAATTTCAAAGACGGTCGCTAAGACACAGGCTTGTTTTACGGTAAGTACTTTCGATCCGACGCTCGTACCGAACGAGTTCGCTACGTCATTGGCACCGATACCGAATGCCAAAATAAATGCTATTATGAATCCGACAACCATTAGCCATATTAAGTCGGGTGAATATGATTCAATCATTTTGATATTTTTTTTTATTATAATATTAGTGAGTGAAGTGAATTAAAGAAAAAAACTATTGGTTTTCGGATTAATTATATTACCGATTATTCCATACTGTCAGGTATGCACTAGAAAAATAAACATTTAATTCATATATATATATATATATATATATATATATATATATATATATATATATATATATATATATATATATATATATATATATATGTATATATATATATATATATATATATATATATATATATATATATAAATAAATAAACATTTGTAAACGCTTTAATAACATAAAACTACTTATCATAATGAAACAAACCTCGATAACGGAAAAAAACTCCGACTCGATCTTTATAAAAAAATATCTGGAGTGACCTGCACTCAACTTTATTTTACGCAGTTTTCACTAGATATAGATATATGTATATATATATATATATATATATATATATATATATATATATATATAAAAATATACATGTATGTATATATTTGTATATATAACCCAAACCAGCTATCAAACTAACCAATACTCTACAGAAATATCCTGAAATGTCATTTATCTAATTGAGTCTATTTTGTTTTCCTGTCAAAATTACAAATGATCCGATTTTATAAGCTACATGCGAATCCATGGCAACGTAAACAACATATTTATAATGTTTCGCGTAGCATTTTTCTCGCAACTGGTACATTTTTTGAAGAAATGTTTCAAACAAAAGTTGTGCGAAATATTAATATCTTTCATAATAAACATAACTAAATTTTCCGTAAGTGTAGCCGTTCTAGTGATATTGGAGATAGAACAAAAATTGCATGGAGTAACATGCACTTCCGGTTTGAATATTCTTTTCAAAAATAAAAGGTGCACATCTAGGGCATATACAAGGCTTAAGTTTGAAGTTTCACAATTTTTCGTTCGCAGTTTTGGCCGTAGAGCGTTCACAGACACACACAGAGACAGACAGAAAGACGTCATTCCGAAAATAGTCACATTCGATTCAGGGAAGATCAAAACATGTATATTCGTTGAAATTTCGAGTTCGAAATTTTTCATGATTACAATACTTACTTATTACTTCGTAAAAGAAAGTAAAAAATCAGTCGGTTTGTAATTGCATAAATAATGTCTAGTAAAAATGTTTTTTGTTTTGAACTGACAGTTTCGGAGATAAAAAATAAAAACTATAATAAATGACCTATTTTGGAGGTCTCCGAAACTGTTTAAAAAACCAGGCAATATTTATGCAATTACGAATTGACTAATTTTTTTATAACGATCGAGTCAAAGTGTTATTTTTTTCCGAGCTTAAAGGATTGTTCACAGCGAAACAATCAGTAATTAAGCTTAGAAATTATAATTAATAATTCCAGTTTGTTGTATGACATACAAGGTTAACGTTCACAGTAACAAAATTATCATAAATTGTGTTGCTTGGAATGTTAACATTGCTTGTCATAATACAAACTAGATTATTAATTATAATTTTCTAAGTTTAATTACTAATTGTTTCGCTGTGAACAATCCTTAATAGCTTAATCGAAACAATTAGTAATTAAGTAATAATTCCAATTTGCTCTAAGACATACAACGTTCATTCATTTGCTTTGAATTAGCATTATTTGTCATAAAACTAGATTATTAATATTTGGTTCGCTGTAAATACAGCGTAATCAAGATTACTATATTTAAATAACGTTTTCGTTACGTATTTGTATAAAGACTAAGGAAAAATATTTATATTTTTGTTAGTGACCCAAATAACGTTAGTGTCATGCTTGTAGTCTATAGTAATGGAAACTAAAATTATGTATTTTAAATAAAGGCAGATAAAAAATATCGCCACTGATTAAACAATTTAATGCACACAAGCATTTATATTGTTGTATTTTAAACGTTACAGAATAACCTTACAGATACGCGAAACGCTACATACATAATTTACGAGTTCTACAACTAGATACAGTCCTACAGTCTACAGTCAAATGTGCAACATAAATACAAATAATCTACAATAACTATAAAAAAAAAATTAAACCTTACATAAAACATTAGTAAATCAATAAAATAAATAATTTTACGAGACTAGTAACAACATCTAATACATAATTTATGCAGATAACTTACTTAAATTATATTTAGAATCCATGTTAAGATTAGGAAATCGGTGTAATTATAAATGTGTCTCATATTAGCACAATTTGAATACTAGCAAAGACCATTTATAGGTTTTAAACATGATTTAAATGAAATGTGTAGTTTAAATGGCAAGAAATTGGTAGACAAGCAACGGTTTACTTGAATTTTAGGTTCAAACAGGTTTATTCGGATTTATTGATTTGTTCAGATACACACACGTGTTACTAGCTACAAATTTAGAACTAATGTCATGCCAAATGTGTAATGACTAAGTGCTACAGTGCATCAACGAGCGAAAAAAAAAAAAAAAACTAAAGGAGCTAACAAATGTAAATTGCTAAATAATTATTTGTGTAGTATTTACTTTTGAATACGAGTCGGCGAATTAAGCCATTCACACTCATGACGCCATGTTTGCAAGCCGAATATGCGCAAACGTGACGTACGTTATTCGTTTTCGTAATAGGTAACCGTGATCTTGAGATATTTATAACGTTTTCGCGTCAAAAATTATTATATTTATACATCATTTCATTAATATCAATGCTAAAATTAAAGCATCAATGCTTTTACTGTCGTCGAACACCAATTTATAATGTTTGCGTAATATTTATCAAAGTACACAAATAAAAAATTTAATTTCTTGCCGTAAAATAACTTTACAATTCATTTATTGATACAATTAAATAAGTAACTCAATAATTTATATAGCAAATTCGTTTAAATTCTACGCCTAAAATTAGGCAAATTACATAACATTTCAACATTCTGCATAACATACATATTTCTACGTGGAAAAGGGGGGAAATATTAAATAACAAATGAAAAAACAAAAACCTTCAAATTGGTTAAGAATACCAAAGAAAAAAGCCTAATAAACATTAAATTCCTAAGTCTAAATATACTATCATTAATTCACCAATAAAAAAAGACCCCATTTATTTTTGTTGTATTTAACCTACATTTTTGTAGAAACATAAAACATACAATCTATTCATGTTTTACACAAATATCGTTCAATATTTGACGATATTTTGTTTAAAACATTGTTAACATTGTTATTATAAAAGTAACATTTTCTGGAATTAGTGCTTTATAATAGTTAATTATGAATTTATTTGATAATACATTAGCAAAATTACCTTTAAATTGTAAATTTGTATAAAAATTCTTACATTTTTACAACGGAATGTAAACACAACTTGAGTCACAGCCATTTTAATATTTCTGTTTTGATTCAAGTATTTTATAAACTTATTCTAAGAATTTATTATATTACCAAAAGATTATAATATTAAATGTACAAGCATACACATAATAAACAATTACTTATTACAAAATATAATTAAATTGTAGTGCTTAAAGTTTAAAAGTTCCCGCTTTTTCAATATGGTTGAAAACATAATTGCCAACTTATACTAGTTAAACTTTATTATACTGAATTCCACTTTCAATTTGCAGTATTAACCGTATTCTTTTTATGCAGAATCTCAGTTTGTCTCGGTTAAAACTCATCTTTTCGCTCTGTCTACACATGGGGTAGACAGAGCCAAAACATGAGTAGAACTGGATTTTGTGCAAAAAGAATACAGCTAATGTAAATTAAGTTTAAGGCTGCGTTCGGAGTTTTCTTGGCGGAAAACAGGACAGATTTCATTCGCCTTTTATACTTATCACTGCATTACGAGTGTTATAAAAGTAACAATGGCCAAAAACCTAAGCTATACCTATATAAATACGGTTGAGTATTGTTTCTATATGAGGAAACAATATTTATATAGTTATAATATAGGTATATAGCTATTGTTATTTTATAAGCCTTGTTAAGCAGTGATTAATGAAATTTGCAAATACTATACTTATAATAGCTGCATCCTTTTTACACAAAATCTCAGCTAGGCTCAATTCAAACTCATGTTTTTGCTTTGTCTGTCCCATGTGTAGACAGAGCAAGAAGATGAGTTATAACCGAGACAAGCTGAGATTGTGTGTAAATAGAATACGACTAATACAGAATATGCTGTTTGCTTATTATGATATACTTATAATAGCTGTATTAATTTTACACACAATCTCAAATAGGCTCAATTTAAACTCATGTTTTTGCTTTGTTTGTCCCATGTGTAGACAGAGCAAGAAGATGAGCTATAACCGAGACAAGCTGAGATTGTGTGTAAATAGAATACGACTAATACAGAATATGCTGTTTGCTTATTATTATATACTTATAATAGCTGTATTCTTTTTACACAAAATCTCAAATAGGCTCAATTTAAACTCATGTTTTTGCTTTGTCTGTCCCATGTGTAGACAGAGCAAGATGATGGGCTATAACCGAGACAAGCTGAGATTGTGTGTAAATAGAATACGACTAATACAGAATATGCTGTTTGCTTATTATTATATACTTATAATAGCTGTATTAATTTTACACAAAATCTCAAATAGGCTCAATTTAAACTCATGTTTTTGCTTTGTCTGTCCCATGTGTAGACAGAGCAAGAAGATGAGTTTTAACCGAGACAAGCTGAGATTGTGCGTAAATAGAATACGACTAATACAGAATATGATGTTTGCTTATTATTATATACTTATAATAGCTGTATTAATTTTACACAAAATCTCAAATAGGCTCAATTTAAACTCATGTTTTTGCTTTGTCTGTCCCATGTGTAGACAGAGCAAGAAGATGAGTTTTAACCGAGACAAGCTGAGATTGTGCGTAAATAGAATACGACTAATACAGAATATGATGTTTGCTTATTATTATATACTTATAATAGCTGTATTAATTTTACACAAAATCTCAAATAGGCTCAATATAAACTCATGTTTTTGCTTTGTCTATCCCATGTGTAGACAGTGCAAGAAGATGAGCTATAACCGAGACAAGCTGAGATTGTGTGTAAATAGAATACGACTAATACAGAATATGCTGTTTGCTTATAATAGCTGTATTCTTTTTACACAAAATCTCAAATAGGCTCCAATATAAACTCATGTTTTTGCTTTGTCTATCCCATGTGTAGACAGAGCAAGAAGATGGGCTATAACCGAGACAAGCTGAGATTGTGTGTAAATAGAATACGACTAATACAGAATATTGCTGCTAAGAGAACTGAACGCAGCCTTAAACATACGGTGAATTTAAAGTGAAATTAAGCATAGTATATTTTGGCCTCCTTGGTTGTATTATTTGTGATTGTATTGGGAAAGTTGAATTTGTGATTTAAAAGAATTGCATACGTTTTATCGTAAGCTCAAATATAACAATGGATCCAATAGATATTCTCGAGCGTAGAATCGCTGCATTAGAGCTAAAAGTATTACCAATCCAGCCGATAACCGAAGAAACAACATCGCAATCCATTACCGAAATGTTAATCCAGATAAACACGTTGATCTCATCGGCGTTGAGTTGCCGCGAAGTCGTCACCGCAATTTTAAACCGTATGACTGAACTTAACGAGTATTTAGACCCGAATTTTTACGAAAACCGTTTGGACACTGCGGCCAAAAAGGAGTTCTTGATGGCTATTTATCCAGAAATAAGAAAATATGGTGAATCTATTGCAAAGCTGAAAAGTTTGGTGCCCGTTTTGGGCTCGGAGACATTGACTAATGTCCCCAGTTTGGTGCCGAAGTTGGAACAGTTAACTATTACTAATTTGGAGTCGCACGAGCGGTGCGAGAACGTCTCGCGGAATATCGCCGAGGCGTTGCAGCATTATAATGATATTATTTATTCGGTGACGCGTACATTTGTGCAACTTGAGGAAATTGTCACTCGCCTAGAAATCGAAATTAAACCGAAAACGTTAGTAGATTAATTATTTTTCATTCATTAAATATTTAACTGTATTCACTAATCTAATTTATATTATATAATAAGGTAATTAATTAACACGTTATTTTGTAATATGTTTATTTCTAAAGTGCTATAAACATTTTTCGAATTAAAAATTGACTTATTTACACATATATTTGTTTAAATCTTTACCAGTGTTGTACCTAAATTTGCTATTTTACGTAAATATTGCATTTTGTTATATAGCTTAACTCGTGGGCACCATATGCCCATATCATATACATAATACAGTCCACTTATCACCAATACTTTTAATGAATAAATCTAATCACCATGATTAGTTATACATTTACACCATATAAATAAAGCATTTCCCTTACACAGTTCATCTCGTTAACTCGCGGGCACTATATGCCCATATCATATACAGAATACAGTCCACTTCTCACCAATATACTTTAAATGAATAATTTGACGAGTGGCAAATTTTCATGTATTTTTGTTTGTAAATGTGTACACCATATAAATAAAGCATTTCCCTTACACAGTTCATCTCGTTAACTCGTGTTCACCATATGCCCATATCATATACAGAATACAGTCCACTTCTCACCAATATACTTTAAATGAATAATTTGACGAGTGTCAAATTTTCATGTATTTTTGTTTGTAAATGTGTACTTAATCATGGGATACACCATATAATTAAAGCATTTCCCTTACACAGTTCATCTCGTTAACTCGTGGGCACCATATGCCCATATCATATATATATATAATACAGTCAATTTCTCACCAATACTTTAAATGAATAATTTGACGAGTGGTAAATTTTCATGTATTTTGTTTGTAAATACTAAATCTATGAAGGGAAATGCTTTATTTAAATGGTGTATGACCATATAAATAAAGTATTTCTCTTACACAGTTCATCTCGTTGTTTTCTCCGTAAGAATTCTATAAAAACGATTCTTATTATAAGCTACTTTATCATTTACACACACCTCAATATGCAACAAACTGTCGGCATTTTGACGTTCATTTAAAAATCAAATTATGTGTACTGTGAACGCTGACAGTGATAGTATAATCACTGTAAATGTATTATACATTTACTGCTTCTCATAATTACACAAATATATATATTAAACTTAGATACTGCTTCTATTTTTGTATTAACACAATATATTTAGACATTTAATAAATATACGTTTAAGAACGTAGTATTTGTTTTTTATAAACAACCAGTGCCACTGTAGTAACGGCTTGGCCCTGCCACGTAACCATATAAACATATAAACACATACATCTGGGCTATTGGGTAAAATCTAATATTTACGTAAAATAGCAAATTTAGGTACACGACAGTTTTATCCCGTTTAGTCCATTCCTTGATTTTCCGTTATAAGGTTATTTTAGTGTTTACTTATTATCTATTGGAAGTAAAACGAATCATTTAATAGTATTAAATATAAAATAAATTTATTTCATCAGTTTTTGTTGTTGGTAAAATTGGGATTTGTTATATTGGCTGAACGGGTTAATTTAATACATATACATACACCATCACCCAGCGGCATTTTTTTTTTTACAAATATTGGCACAAACATGATCTTGTGACTAGCGGTGATATGAATATTTATAAAATATATGATAAACTTATTAGTTTTCGATTATTTGTAACAAAACTATATCATATTAAGTAATATCAGTTACATTATTAAACCATATACAATATTTACATATAATATTCTAAATACTGCGTGAAAATTAAATATCTTTCTCGGAAACAAAAAAATATTTCTATTTTATAAAATGTTTCGATACATTTGGACGTAAGAGCGACTCTAGCTTGATTAATCATTAAAAGAATTCATTATAAATACAAGACCAGGAAATCAGTCCTTAGAATAATAAAAAAAAAACAAGTAACTATACATTTAAAATAAACATAAAAATAGGACTCTATTCATCATACAAAACAAATATAAACAATATATATATATCTCATTCTCTGTCTAAGAACAGTTAATATTAATGTCTGACATATTAAACTTTAAATAAATGATTTCGCATGCCTTCTAGAAGCATATTTTTTTACAACAACATTTTATTATTGTAGCTGTAAAATGATAAATTCATTTTATAGCTGCACAAATAAAATTTCGTTGTTAAAAAATATGCTATATTGTAGGTATTGTGGCACACATAACGAAATTATGTCAGAATTGTCAGAACAAGATATAAACAGGTGTATCCTCGTAACTAAATCCAGCTCTGTTTAAAATAGAATTAAGGGAAATTGTTTTAGAACATTTTTGCATTTCGTTTGCATAACACACTCATTTCTTTACATTAAACATTGGTCGTTTGTGCATTATTGCTCGTACGCCAACAGTGTTCGCAATCCAGCGTCGGACGTCCTTGTTGATTGCGGTGTGAATGGCGGGATGGTGACTTCGGCCGCAGTTGCCGTGGTGACTTAGAATGCCTTGCAACTCCCAAGTGTTTTCACTGTCGCTGAAGCACATTAACGGGGCACCTTCATCATTCTGTAAAAAAAAAAACATTTTATGTGACTTATCCCCGACTTATAATTAGTTTTCAATGCTTACATAGCAAGGGGATTTTTCTGAGTCAGTGTATCCAGCACAAATCTTGTCCGACTCTAATTGACCATTATAGTGTTTTGTCGAATTACATTCGTCCATTTCAATAGTTGGTACTGGCAAATAATGTAGATATTGCTGCAGATTTGATTCTGTAATATAAATAGAAAAAACAACAATTAAATTATATTTTTTATCTATTCAATCAGTGCGGCATATAATAGTAATGACATACCGCCTGGTTGGCTGATTCCCCAGCCAGCCGTGACACATAGTTGTCTCGGCTCTATGTCCCGTTCTGGTAAGCAAATCACGCTAACATTACTGCCCAGCGTAACAGGTGTAGATAATTCGATTAATACTAAATCGTTTTTATACAAGAATTGCGAGTATTTAGCCTAGAATCAATTAATTAAATTAATAAATAAATTGTCAGAGAATGTTTTTTTTTTGTACCTGAGGATGAGCTGTGATGCTTTTGACCTGTTTGACTTGTGTCTCACTGGAGTTAAGACGTGCGTCAAACTGAGTACCGCCGGCGTACAGTAACCAATCGCTGGGTTCCATCTGCGGGTGCACGCATGAGTACCCTGCTAGCACCCAAGTAGGCGCGACCAGTGACCCGGTGCACTGTGTGTTCAGTCGTTTGTTGTACAACAGTGTGACGCTTGGCCATTGCGATCGGGTCGCTTTGATGCCGCCGATAAATCGCGCTGAGATCAAATCGGACGTATAGTGATTACCGCATGCTACAAAAAAAAAAAAAATTATATTAGATACGGCGCCGTTTAGGCTACTTCCATTTAAGACTATATTCGAGTTAAAAATCCCTAAATGGAGAGAATCCGAAATATAAAATCCCATTTTTCTCATAACCGACGTAACTTATACAATCTAATTTATGGTGCAATTCTGAGCAAATTTATGCATCTATAAGTACAATCCGTAAAATATTGATAGTGTAATATATATATTTTAATTGAATTGCAAATCATTTCTAAACTGATTCCTTAAGATATATCGAACATAATACATGATATGTGTAATTAATAAATATCTGGAATGGCCTGCACTCGACTTTCTTTTACGCAGTTTTCACTAGATATATACATATATATATAACAAGCATTCAAACTAACCAATACTCTACAGAAATATTCTGAAATGTCATTTATCTAATTGGGTCTATTTTGTTTTCCTGTCAAAATAACAGATGATTCGATTTTATAAGCTACATGCGAATCCATGGCAACGTAAACAAAATATTTATAATGTTTCGTAGCATTTATCTCGCAACTGGCACATTTTTTAAAGAAATTTTTCAAACAAAAGTTGTGTGAAATATTAATATCTTTCATTATGAACATAACTATTTTTGTCGTAAGTGTAGCCATTCTAGTGATATTGGAGATAGAACAAAAAATGTATAGCACTACCGGTTTGAATATTGTTTTCAAAATAGGAGGTGCACATCTAGGGCATATACAAGTCTTAAGTTTGAAGTTTCATAATTTTTCGTTCGACAGTTTTGGCACTAGAGCGTTCACAGACACACTTCCGATTCAGGGAAGATCAAAACGTGTATATCCGTTGAAATCTCGAAATCATGATTACAATACTTACTTATTACTTCGTAAAAGAAAGTAATACTAAAATATATCTGCGTTAAAGAACTTCAGCTTTTTCAAAATCTTACTGATTCTCCTTATAGACCTATAGACTGGCTCAGAATCGCACCATTATTCTGAGAGTTAATTACATGTGGGCGGAAATACTTACTGAATTCATGGCAAGCAATGGACACAACATTATCACAAGATTCAGTCTTTTCGAGCATGGTCAACAATTTTGATTGTTTATTTAGCGATGTTTTTATTTTGAAGTAATCCCCATTAGTCTTAATACTCTTGCTGTACGTATGTTCTGTGTATATGGAATCCGCATAACCAAGACTCTGGCAAGCAAGATTTGAATACGTTTCGTTCCAGTTATCCGAACATACATAATGCCATTTATTGTCATTAGCGAAAATCTGAAAAATATTATTTTTACTTTCATATACGTGTAGTCAATCTCGTATTTTAATGAAACTGTAAATCAGTTATATACGTACTTGTAGGAACATTTTACTAATATTCGAAGATTGTTCTGTATCCATGGCGTTTATTGTCCTGTTCATTTCAGTAATATTATCAATTTTCACACAATTCCATTCATCGGATCTGTCTGGACAATGGTCAATGCCATCACATCGTTGCTTTTCATTTATGCAACCACCAGTTTCGCATTTGAATTGTTCCAAAGAGCATTCTACGAATTACCAAATTAATTGTCGTCCTGTTTCGATCTAAACGCGTAACTTACCACAAAGTTTCTCGTCTTCGCCGTTCAGACAGTCTGGATGGTTGTCGCATCGCCACGACGCCGGAATACATGTGTCCTGATCTGTGCAGTGGAATTCGTTGTTGCCACAGTGAGATGTTAGGCATTTTTGTTCATCTGCGCCGTCAGTGCAGTGGGCTCGGCCGTCACATCGCCATGTCAGCGGTATACACTTGCCTCCGGCACCGCAAGAAAATTCATCGAATTTACATTCCCACGTTTCTAAATTTTATACAAATTAGCATGTTTTGATTTTTTCTTATTGATTTACGTACCACAAGCTTCTTCATCAGTGCCGTCATTGCAATTAACAATCCCGTCACAAACTTGATGTCGTTTCAAGCATTGCCCGCTTTTACACTACAACAAAAGACAAAATTAAAGTAGTTGAATAATCTATTCAAATACAAAATATAAGCAATATAATCCTAATTTTTGAAGAGATACATTGATTGTTGACAAACTGTCTCACTGCTCGCGTAGAGAATTGCTTTATTTATATGGTGTATCCATGATTTAGTACTAGATTTACATGAAAAATTGCCACGTGTCTAATTATTCAATTAGACACATAGTTATATCATAATAGATAATTACCTGGAAATTGTCAAGACAGCTTTCTTCCAAACATCCAATTTCATCCGATCCGTCAGAGCAGTCATCAACGGAATCACATTTGGCGTTTCTGGCAATACAGTAACTTCCATCTTTTATGGAAGTACCATTAGCACACTGGAATTGCCCAGATGCGCATTTTGAGAATGTTCTAAAGTCTGGAGCAACAATTGGAAACATGTTTTCAGTTTTATTGTTTAATTCAGTAGAACTTGGTTCGATATGAATCATTTGAATTTCTCCCGAGTTGTTTTCAATTTTCTCTGTTGTACTTCCATCCCCTGTTGTTATTCTATCATTTATTTGGTTATCACTATTTATATCATTATCAGTGTTTTCCGTTGCGTTAACTTCAATTTTACTATTCGCATTTTGTAAAGGAATTACAGAAAGGTCATTTTCTTCAGTTACTGGCGCAATTTTAATATGATCTTCAACTGTATTTAAGATAGAATTGGCATTTTCAGTGTGGTCAACGTAAGTTTCCGTCGCATTTATACCCGAAACAGGCAAAATTGTAGTTAATATGTTTTGATCTGTTGTTAATTCTGAGCTAAGAAAACGTGTAGTTATCAAACTTGTAGTATTGTCTCTTTGCATATCGGACATATTTCGATCTGTAGTATTACTGATGTTTGATTGCGAATCAGATACATTTTGAGTTGTATAATTTGGTACAGCGTTTCCAATGTTTTCTGTACTTGCAGCAAGTAAATCATTATAATCAGTATTTGATTCGTTATTTTCTGGAAGTATTTTCACAGTTTGTGTAACCGTTTCAATTGTTTCTCCATATATTGGAACAATGGTTTGATTTTCTAGCATTGTTAATCTTTCTGTTGTTGTTAAATGTGGCTGTTCTGAATTAGATTCACTCCGTTCTAGTTCCGTTGTAACTTCAAGAGTAGAATTATTGATTTGTCTGTCAATAATAGAATTAGCAATAATTTCATTCAAATTTTCAGTACTCGTGTCTTGTACACTGAACGTGTTGTTAGTCTCGGTATTATTTTCTATAGGATTCGTTTCATTTTTTTCATCGTTGTCTAACCTTGGCGGTAATGTTGGAAAAACCGTGTATCCATCTTCAGATGGGCGATGAGTCACGTAATTGGTTGTCTCTTGCATCATTGACGACGTAGTTTGCTCGTTTTGGTCCAAGATTTTATGGATTTCGCTAAATATTTTCGTCATATCTGTCCCAGTTGCTTCTGTCTGTGTATCACTTGTTTCTGTTGTTATTTCAGCTGCTTCTGAAAATAACTCGATTTGTTGGTTGTTGTGAATATAATATTCCGAAGATGAATCGAGTTTACGACCACGTTCTACCATTACATCTCTAAAATGATCTGTGGTGTGAATTTCGTTCGTACTAAGCGAATTTACAGTGGTTTCCTCAATTTTTGTTTTATTATTGGTTGTGGAATTGTAATCATTAAATCTAATATTCTTTCCTAACGGTACTACGCTGAGAGCGTTATTTTCTTCACTAGAGTCCTCAGTAAGCAATGTTTGTATTGCCTCCGTAGTTGTTTCCGGTCTACTCAACGGCTCCTGTTCTGAATTTGTTTCGTAAACTTCATAAACGTGATTAGCTCTAGAGTCATTTTGTTCTAAATTGCGCATAGTAGTCTGTGCGTTTTGTTCATTTTCATTCTGGGCTATCGTATCTATAATTGTTCGTGGTGGAGTTTCCGTTGAATTAATTTGATTTATTAGTTCTTGTATGTAATGGGGAACAGGTGTAGTAAACTCGGTGATGAAGTTTGTTCTCGTTGTTTGGTATTGTTGATCTAGGATGTAGTTGTATTTTTCGGATGTATGATACTGGTTATCTGCCGGAGTATTTGGCTTGTTTAATTCTTGGGTAACTTCATGAACTCGATAAAGATGAATTGCTGGCGTCGTAGTTAATTCGTTTGAACTTAATTCATTTTCTGGTTTGACTGTTTTTGATTCAGAATCTGATGTAACTGTTGTCTCTTCGGTTGGTTCGTTTGACAAAGTGGTTTGTTCAAGATGTGTTTCATGTATGTATATATTATGAACATGGGATATAGGTTCGGCTGCACTCAGCTCAGTGGTAGGTTCAGCAGACACTTCTGAAGATGGTTTCTCAGTAGGTTCTATTAGTATGTTAGTTATCGGTTCTGCCGCTGGTTCAGATGTAGGTTCTGCAGTTGGTTCAGATGTAGGTTCTGCAGTTGGCTCAGCAATTGGTTCTGCAGCTGGCTCAACAGAGGGTTCAACAGAAGGTTCTGCAGAAGGCTCAGCACTAGGTGTTGTATTTGGTTCGGTGTAAGATTCAGCAGTGTGTATTAATGGAATTTTATTAGTATGCATCACATGTGAATCAGTAGTAGATTCTGCACTTGGTTCAGCAGTAGGTTCTGCATTTGGTTCAGAAGTAGGTTGTGATGTTGTTTCGACATTTGGTTCAGTCTTTGGTTCAGCTGTAGATAATGGTTCTACAGAAAGTTTACCAGTAATTTTAACATTTGGCTCTGCTGTTGGTTCTGAAGTAGGTTCAGCTGCTGGTTCAGACGTATGTTCTACAAATGGTTTTATAGATAGCTTGGATGATGGTTCTGCGGCAGGTTCTGTAGTTGGTTCTGCAATCGACTCAGTGGTAAATTCAACACTTAGTCCAGCAGAAGGTTCTGAAGTTGGTTCCGCGTTAGGTTCTATAACTGATTCTTTTTGTATGCTAATACTAGGTTCTGCTGCAGGTTCAGATGTTGGTTCTGCTGCTGGTTCAGATGTTGGTTCTGCTGTTGGTTCAGACGTTGGTTCTGCTGCTGGTTCAGATGTTGGTTCTGCTGCTGGTTCAGATGCAGGTTCTGCTGCTGGTTCAGATGCAGGTTCTGCTGCTGGTTCAGATGTAGGTTCAGACGTAGGTTCTGCGGTTGGTTCAGCAGATGGTTCAGAAGTAGGCTCCGCTGTGGGTTCTGCAATTGGTTCAACGGATAATTTATCAGTGGGTTCAGCTTCTGGTTCGGAAGTGGGTTCCGCCACTGGTGCAGCAGTAGGTTCTGCCACTGGTTCAGAAGTAGGTTCTGCTACTGGTTCAGAAGTAGGTTCTGCTACTGGTTCAGAAGTAGGTTCTGCATCAGGTTCAGATGTAGGCTCTGCAATTGGTTCTATATTTAAATTAGCACTTGGTTGTGCTGTAAGTTTGGCATTTGGCTCTGAAGTAGGTTCGGCAGCTGGTTCCACAGTTGGTTCAGCTGTTGGTTCTGAAGTTGTTGAACTAATAAATAGTGGTTGCACATATTGTTGAGATCCCGTTGTAGAAGATAGTTCTGATTCAGTTCCTGGATCCATATGAGCTCTACCCATAAATACATCTTTTTGTTTTGGTGTTGGTTCGGTATTGGGTTCAGCACTTGGTTCAGACACAGTTGTTGGTTGATACAAAGGATCGTGTTCAAAATCGTAAGCAGAAGGATCTCGCTGGGTTGTTGTTTCAAAACTAGGATAGTGATGTTCATGAGATTGTGTTGGTTCGGTAGTAGGTTCAGCAGTAGGGTCAACCATATGGTTATGGTTGTGTGCGGTATGCATTATTGTTGGTTCTGCGTTAGGTTCAGAAGTCGGTTCAGCATTTGGTTCAACCATATGGTTATGGTTGTGTGCGTTATGCATTGTTGTTGGTTCGGCATTAGGTTCAGGTGTAGGTTCAACCATATGGTTATGGTTGTGTACGATATGCATTGTTGTTGGTTCTGAAGTAGGTTCTGCATTTGGTTCTAGTTCGTGGTAATGAAGACTATCAACGCAAGTTTTACCAGCTACATCTAATGTTTGCCCTTCAGGACAAATACAAATAAAATCCATCATTTTATAATCAAATTCGCAAGCGTGTTCACATTCGTTTTTGTCAATTTGACACATATCCAAGACCTTACTCGCTATGATAGTGCTATGTGGTACATGGAATTCATCAATGTATCCCGAATTTTGATTTAGAACGTTTTCCAATTTGATTTTTAACGTTTGTTCATCAATTGGGTCTCTAGCATTGTGTATTCCATCTTTAAATACCCAGCCTATACGATATTTAACTACAATACTGCCTGGCGAAAAATCGGTAACTTTAACAGTTATATCAGCAGAGCCATAATTCTGAGTGTATTGGTCGAATAACGCGTTCATCAATTCTGTTTCTAGTTTGCTTGCCAATTCTCTAAACTCTGAACTGTTTTGGATTGCTAGTCCAGGCATAAATTCTTCGTTGTCAATTATGATTTGTCCTTCTATAGCTCGTGGAACTAAAGCAAATATGTTAATATTATGTTAAGTTTGAAATGAATGTAATAATAACCTTGTATCATTGATGTCTCTGTCGTTGGTAACATACTAGAAATTGTTGATGAAGATGGCCCATTTGTTATGGCAGATGTTTTGTTTGGATCGGGTTCTATCGTTGTTTCCGTTGGCGATTCCGCTACGCCGAAGATGCCGGCTGTCTTAACACCTGATCCACTGAATTGCCGAGAACTTACCGATACTTCCGTTACTGGTTGCGCTTCATTACTTAATATTACTCCAGCTGTAGGAGAATAACACGGTTATATTACATGGATATTTATATATATAATGGATATTTACTTGCTGCCAAAATGCCAATGATAATTGCTGCTATAAGAACTGCCAGGCAGATGCCCCAACAGAAGCATTTGCCACATCCCTTTTTCGATCGTTTGTCCATAGTAACGTATAGTTTTTCCCCTCTAGAAAATAGATTTTCATTTAAATGAGTTTATATGTGCAATAATGTGGACAGTAACAATAATAATAAGGTTTGGCTAATAGCAGTGATACATTCGCCAGTCCATATGATGTTTGTGTAGATATTAAACGAATTTTGTTGTATCCCCCTTGTTAATACGCAATAGCAGACGAGATTGGTTTATTAAACCCCCTAAGCAATAAAACCCACCGAAACCAAACCATGCCATTTATGAGAATCAAAGTTAACAGTTTCTTGTTTCGAGAGTGTAACTTTAATATTATTTGAATGAGGACCATAGCCACAGTGTTGTACCAATGGTTGATGGTTGGGTGTTTTATTTGATATTAAAAATATGCATATTAAATACCGGCGGGCAGCTCTGTCCAGAGCAAGCCACTCGGGATAGTCGAGGATACCGTGCGCTGGCGGGTTCACTGACAGACCGTCCCCGCCCACCCCCGCACCCACATCACCTAACATTACGGTCTCGGCGAATGTGACACTGCCTCGCCCCCTGTATCACACACCATAAACGTATGTACCACATACGAATGTACCACATACATAAAATACACCTAATCATTAATATAATAACCCAGAAATGTTTGTATGTGAGTGAATGTGTATGTGAGTGTGTATGTGTAGAACGCTTTTTTTGTAAAAATGCAGATTGGTATAGACGGGGTTTGAACTCACGACCTCCAGGGTGAAAGGCATGACACTTAGCCACTGCACCATGGCGACTGTTAATAATGTTATAAAAAATAATCAAATAGTTTATACTGAAATAAAATAATCACTACGATTCTGAAGTTCAGTCTGCTTTGAAATAGACAAAAACGAATCAAACGTCAGAATGAAATCAGTCAAAATTGGTTTTTGTGTGATAAATCTTTAATTCAAAGTTTAATCTTAAGTTTAAGGGGAGTAGCATGTTATAATTTCAATTTTTAAGTATATAATATGAAATAAGTGCATATTATTGCCTAATTAGCATATATTTTTAGCAAATACGTGTTTCTGTACATTTATTTTAATTCATAGTTAATATTTTTCAATTCAAAATGGCCAAGAAGCAGTGATTTTTGAAAATATGAGTTGCGGTAAGATTTTATAGTTCGTCAAATTATAATAACTGGAAGTAAGTAAATTTATAATTCTGATTATTAGAGTAATAAAATCTTGAAGAGATAATTCAAACATATTTAGAAACATGTTTGGTTGGCAATTTTATTCTTTTATTTTTGATGGCACAATCCATTGTATTTTAGCATATAACTAATTATCATCACTTTTAAAACTGCCGTTGTGACACTGCAGCAGTTTAATACTGCATAATTCAGAATCTAGCCTGATTATTTAATTCAAAAACAATAATGAATCAAATGTCAAATCGATAAAAATGTTGTGTAAAAAGGATTTGTAATACATATTATTTGAATAATCGATTCAAATAATAAACAGCAATCGTAAGTAAATTTATAATCCTGTTTTTTATATACAATCATAGAAACTGTCTAAATGATACAACACATATGCACCATACAAGGTTAAAATCAAAGTTAAACAAAATTTTGTTTAAATTTATCGGATGTTACACAGTGCATGATAAGCGATCGATTACTTAATCTCAGCATAGTGATCTAAGAATAAAATAGCGTTCAAAAAAAGGACTCGATTTTTTCTTTATTATTTGCGATGTGGAAATTTGTATTACTATTATAGTCAAACGATACAAAATGAAGAAAAACCGTGTTATTATTATTAAATTACATGAAAATTCGCCATCAGTCAAAACTGACCTATGTTCTGTATACCATATGGGCACATGGTGCCCACGGGTGACCCTAGTCATAATAATAACACCGTATTAGAAGTCTATGTCCCTAGCACATTAGGTTCATTGAACATCGATATAATCGAGGCATAATAGTTTGGAACCTAGAAGAAAATTGGCCATTTTGTTCATCTCGCATCGTTGCCGGAACCGAAATGAGGATGAGCAGTACTTATAGGTTTTCATGTCAGACAAATTTGCACTTTCTTTTACGCTGTAGCGATATTTGTTTATCAATTTGCATAATTGCTATTCACATAAATTGAACTCGTACTTATAGAAATAATGATTTCCACAAAAGTAGAATAGTTAGATTTGAATGTTTTACCTCATATACTTCCGATGTTCGTTGACTGGCACGAAATACTCATCGTACGGCTCGCTAATATCGACTTCCGTTTGTTTTTTGACCGGAATGCTGGTTCCGGTTGCGCCATTTTCATGCGTGTTCCCATTCCCACCCACCAGGGGCTTCATATTCACCAATTCCAAGTTAACTGCTTCAGGTTGCATCTCTTCATGAGTTTCATCTTTCGTTGGCGATTTTAAACCCAACGCGACAGACGTGTTTAAATCACCATTGTTGTACGGTTTTTTGTCATCGAACGTCGATTTTGGTACCTCAGTTTTATCCAAATCGTCATCGTCGTCTGGTATATACGCAGGGTTTTGAATACCCGCTATCGACTTTTTCCTAATGTTCGGTGTATTTAACCTACTGGAACTATTATACGTTTTATTTAATTGTTCTAAATTACTATGATTCTCTAGTGTGTCGTTTATGTTTAGGTTTGCTGTTGACAGGTAGTGGGGTTGTTTAGGGGACGCTGGTCGTAGTTCTAATTTGGTGTTGCTAAAATCTACTTGGTCGTAGTTGATAACAGGTAGGGAGATTTCGTTTTTGTGGTAATACTGGTTGGCAGGTTCGTCGCTTGCTGGAGGAGGTGGTGTTTTCACCATGTGAAATGCACTTGTATTTGTAGAATCATTGTGGCTTATAATTGTGATGTCGCTAGGGTCATCTTGTGTGTGACCTTCGGATGTGTTTGTGTTTTCTTGCGACGTGGAGTCTTGAGCTGTGTCACTTCCACCGTAGCTGCTGTCGGCATCCATTTTCTGAAAATAAACATACATCAATTAGTACGCGCATCGAGCCTTCAGGCTATTATGTTTTCCTTTAAAATATGTTAAGCATCTGTGATACAGATAGTAACGGGTAAGTTTGCTCTCACCGCTCAGTGTGTGAAGGTTAACCTGTGTTGCTTTATCTATTTCAACATTAACTCTTGCCCGGATAATAGGGATAGGTGTATTATTCCCTATATTTACTTTCTTTTACAGAGTAATAAGTAAGTATTGTAATCATGAAAAATTTCGAACTCGAGATTTCAACGGATATACATGTACATTGACTTTCTCTGAATCGAATGTGACTATTTTCGGAATGACGTCTGTGTGTCTGTGAACGCTCTAGGGCCAAAACTGTCGAACGAAAAATTATGAAACTTCAAACTTAAGACTTGTATATGCCCTAGATGTGCACCTCCTATTTTGAAAACAATATTCAAACCGGTAGTGCTATACATTTTTTGTTCTATCTCCAATATCACTAGAACGGCTACACTTACGACAAAAATAGTTATGTTCATAATGAAAGAGATTAATATTTCGCACAACTTTTGTTTGAAACATTTCTTCATATTTGTACCAGTTATGAGAAAACTGCTACGAAAAAACTCAAATATCTTATTTACGTTGCCATAGTTATAGCTACACTTGTGACAAATTTTATTATTTTTAAATCGGATCAACCATGAGTTACATCATTTGTTTCTTGTTTATTGAAAACAAACAAGCATTACATTGACAGTTAACTGTATGAATTAATATTTAAAATATTGATTTCTTATTAGAATAAATTGTATCAGGTAAATTATTTATATTATATATTTGCAAATAACAATTTCAGAGTTTTAGTGTGGAGTTTGACAGTTTAAGAGTGAATACGATAAGTACTTCAAATACAGATCCATTATAAATTGGTATAATTATCCAGTTATTATTAAGTTATAGTAATTTAATTTGAATTTTCATTTTATATTGGTCAGCAGAAGATTTTGTTATCACTTAATAATAATTATTATTATCTGCGTCTGTTTTTGCCAGGAAAACAAAATAGACATTTCAGAGTATTCCTGTAGAATATTGGTTAGTTTGACTGTTTGTTTAAGATATATATATATATATATATATATATATATATATATATATATATATATATATATATATATATATGTATATTAATATCTATTTATTGAAAACAACGTAAAAGAAAATTGAGTGCAGGCCACTCCAGATATTTTAACTTGGGCAATTGAACATTTTAAAGCCTCTCACATTCAAAATATATGCAAAAAAAAACAGTGTGTGGGTATTGTAGTTTAATAGCGCTCAGGTAAGAAAAAGCGACTCATCCCAACCAGTTTGGTGTACGCGAATTCTTTACCATAGGCTCTTCTCTGAACAGATCAGACACGAATTACGTCATGCATTTGTTTTGTTATTCACGCTGGGAAATGTTGCCTTTGTATATCCGTTGAAACATCCTATTTTGTTTGACGAGTAAACAAATTATATTTGTAGCTATGCAATTTGTCGATTCCTTATTATATATCCATATTTAACTATTGCGTTTATTTTAAATTCATCCTAAGATGAATACGTGGAATAATAAATGGAACAGTTTTACTTTTCCTGTATAACGGACAAAGGGTTCATTCCGATGCAATGATTAAGTAAAATTCCTGTATGTCTTAGCCTGATTCATGCATTATTTTCATAAGATTTATCTTGTTGCAAAATATCGAATAACAATCGATTGCACAACTGTACTCACACAAGAAACGAGAGAAATTGCATTCTTTGAATTTATCCGTCTAACATGTGTTACAGTAAGTATGATAAAATTGAACCTATTGGTATTACTGCGTCAATTAGAAACTTTCTTATATTTTTATATATATATATTCAAACATAATACTATGACATAATCTCAACTTTTCTCTATGATCCATATATACTTAAGTAAGACACTTAGCCCGAGTTATTTATATATATATATATATATATATATATATATACACTCCCGTCCATAAGTTTAATCGCACTTAAATAAATTAGATTTGTGTTGTTTCAAAACTCAAAAACGAGACGATGTAGAAATTTTTTTTCAAGATAGGGTAGTTATGTTATAAATGAAGATATATAAATAAATTTAACGACGTTTGTTTTGAAAGACAGTGAAATTTTAGATCGGTGATAGTAAAAATATAAGTAATGTAAACAATGCCCTCAAAGAGGAAAAAATGATCTTTGGTCATCTCTTAAAACTATTTGGAGTACTGTTGATGGCCAGTATTTGCAAAAGCTGTGTGATAGACTGCCTCGAATTTGCCAGGCTATCATTAAATCTAAAGGTGGCCATTTCGACGAAAGTGCGATATAATTTAAATTATTAATTCGTGGTAATATGTAATAATAAATATGTTTTTTTTTATTATGGAAATTAAATTAGGTATGTTAAAATTATATATTCCTTTTATTGTTACCTAAAGAAATCTTAGAAAACTGCCATTTCACTATAAAAACCACTATTACGCAAGGTGCGATTAAACTTATGGACGGTAGTGTATATATATATATATATATATATATAAAATAAATAGTCGATGCGTTACATAAAAAATGATTTCATTGATTACACGGTTTTGGAGATAAAATTAAATGGTTAGAGGTAAAATAAATGCAAAATCGCTGATTCAGTTATGTATGTAGCTGTAGCCGACCTTCACACATATTATAGGTATATCTACAGCTACTTTTTAATTTTAGAAAGGTGTGCCTTACGTAAAATAAAATATTTCTAAACGTATCCATAATATTCAGACAAAAAAAAGTTGATCTTTAAAATGCCCACATTATTTCTAAATGTAAATTTCACACTATTTACGCTAAATACAGCTTTAAACTGTTTACAAATTTGTAAACTAGTACAATTGTACAAAACAAACAGAATTTTTTTAATCTTAATTGTAGGTAATTAAATTTCCTAAATGTACCATTTAATTATTTACTTATACGAATGTATATAAGGAAGTATTATCTAAATAAAAAGGGAAAGTCCTTTAAGTGGCATTTAGCACGTGTATGAACGTTGATTGAATCATAAACATGTTTAGGAGGTATCTAGCTAGAGAATTGAAGTAAACGTGGTAGTTATTCTATATTTGGTTGACATGTGCCAAGCCGTAAGCGTATACGTGTAACGAGTTATAAGATAATATGTCTAGACGCACATCAAGCAAGGACGCGTTCTTCTCAGTTTTTTGTTTTGTTGCACGTTTTTTGAACACAATTTACATGTTACCGTTATTTGTTCAAATTAGTTATTCAAGCTAAAGGATCATCTAAATAATCTTGCATTCCTATCTATTATAACAGCGGAAATACGAAAGTGATTCCTTATAAGCGGAAGACATCAATAATCGACGAATTAGACATTCCTTGCTTGTATCTTATTTATACTCGGAGAAAAAATTGAAATAAAAACGATAGTGTCTTAAATACTACAGAAGAGCTAAAGTATTCGGCTGTGTGTCTACAAAGAATGTAATTAAATTATGTATTTAATTTGTTGTTGTGTAGTGTAATGTGCTTCAATTCAATACAGGAATTGAAAGTTTCATTTATATTACTGTTAATTAAAAATACTATATATAAGAAAGATGGAATTGCGAATGAGTCACGTGCTCAGTTGTCAACCAATACGAATCAAGCAAAAAAATATGCTACCTGATTATTATTCAATAGACAGTGCAAAGATATTTGTGATCAAGGACGGTAGTATTTATAAATAGGCAAGAAACATTTTAGAAATGATTGCCGGCAACTTGTATGCAATTTAATGGTAAATAACATCGTTATTCGCAGATTAAAATAATCGATGCTGCTTCCTTGCCATTTATATATATATATATATATATATATATATATATATATATATATATATATATATATATATATATATATATATATATATATATATAAGGCCACCCCAGTTAATTATTTAATTAGTGACATAATTTTCTTGCTGCTGAAATATTATTTTACTGCTCAATATTTTAAACAGTTTAATCATATTGTTACGTAATTAATTCAGTGCGTCCTCAACTCAGAGGTGATTTTGTCCTTTCCTTCCGGAAGGTCATTTCATTGTACGTTCTATTATCTTGTTTGTCCTTAAAATTTTAAAGGCATTTTGCCCAAATGTATTAAACTAATTGCATGCAAGGCCTAACGAAATAAATATATAATAACGAAATTCTCACATTTCAACTATAGTTACGCCATTGTCAATGTTGTAAATATAATTTATGATTACAAAATATAGTTTAATTCAGTGCGTAATTCAATGGAATAGAAAGACATTATGATTATTTATCCATCTATAACTGTGCTGGTTGTGATTTTCACTTGGCAATTGGGTGTGTCGTCGATTTAAGTGACGTATATTCATAGATACGCCTGGAATGCATGCTACAAATTATTTCTAATTTTCATTATATAAGTTAGTCACTGTATTACTATCAATTAGTACGTTTAGATTCTCGATATCAGTAGGGACTTAATTTAAAATAAGTTTTCAGTTGTTATTATTTATTGTGTTGAAGTTCTTGATCAAGTAAGAAGTAAGTAGCATTTTTGCAAATAGCTATTGCGTGCTTATATATTATTAAGTGGTATAGATAATGTTTTACTGTATAATTAATATCTTTTAGCGTGTTACGTTTATGATGGCATCCACTGATATAAAATACAGAGGATAAAACTTGGTAAAAGACATAAAAAAATAAAGCTAATAGCAACTTTCAGTGCAATGCAAGTGTAAACAGCAACATTTATGACTTGCACTCAATTCAAGTGAAACTACGAATGGATGTGGTCGACTCGAGCCGAGATAGAATGTCCCCGAATGAAACGATCACTTTCGAAATGTCACAGCTGTTAGGCACGTGCACATTTGGGAACAACCAATCATTAGCTAGTCGTACGAAGTACCGAAGAAGCTAAAGCATTCGGTCGTGTGTCTGTAGCATTCTCGGAACAAAAAATGTTTGTCTCGTCGTCCTGAATCCAAAAATGTATTTAACTTATATAATTGGATGTTAGTCGTCGCTCGCTCGTAAGACCAAATTTGTGCCCTATACTCCTCTGAAGGTACCGGAGCGATTCACACCAAATTTGGTACACATATTATTTGGTATCCTATTTGCATCCATTCGCAGTTTAAATCCAATCGTCTGTATACTTCCCGAGTTATAGGGCCCCAAAATTTGGAGCCCCCCTTAATACTGCCCTTATAAAAATAATTAAAACACTCAAAAATTCCACTAAAAATTCTAAGATATTTTATGTCTACAAGATTTTTTCATATTGTTCACTCAAAACCCGAAAAAAATTATTAAATATTATAACTTTGAATTTTAAAATATGCACAAAAAATTCTTGACTTTTTAGCTCGCCGTACGTAGTACCAAAGAAGCTTAAGCATTCGGTCGTGTGTCTGTAGCATTGTCGGATCAAAAAATATCATTAAGAAAAAGTGTTCGTCTCGTCGCCCTGAATCCAAAAATGTATATAACTTATATACTTGGATGTTAGTCGTCGCTCGCTCGGTATCTCGTAAGACCAAATTTTGTGCCCTCTACTCCTCTGAAGGTACCGGAGCGATTCATACCAAATTTGGTACACATATTATTTGGTATCCTATTTGCATCCAATCGCAGTTTAAATCCAATCGTCCCTATATTTCCCGAGTTATAGGGCTCCAAAATTTGGAACCCCCCTTAATACTGCCCTTATAAAAATAACTAAAACACTAAAAAATTCTACTAAAAATTCTAAGATATTGTATGTCTACAAGATTTTTTCATATTGTTATCCCAATGCCCGAATTAAATATTATAACTTTGAATTGTAAATTACAAAAAAATATTTTTATCAATATAATCTACAATGACTTTTTATATCTATAACATTTTTTCAAATTGTTAACCACAAAAGGCCATAAAAATTAAAAACCACTGCTTGCAACGCATATCTTATAACTAAAGGCGAGCTATACGCGTTGGTGCGTTTTACGCGTACCAAATCTTGTTTTCCCGCGAAACATAACCCAAGGAATGTTAGAGGAAAACTTAATTATACATAAATTAACCGATTATATAATATCCGTTCCACTGAATTCATTGCTAGTTTAGTTATTTACATTTGCAGCATTTACCTATAAGAAAGTAAATAATAAAAAAAAGAAATGATTTATAAAATAAGGCGAGTAATGGCTAATGAATTCGTTTCCAAATTCTTAGTATACACTGCTGTAGGTATTAGGTACATGAGTTTAGAATTTATTGTAATTTAATGCAGGCACATAAATGCTTGGCACTTTCAAGAAGACTTCGAATTGATACGAAATGAATGATTTCACTTTATTAAAAATAAGTTGTACTTTCACCATTTTTCATATTTAATGATCAACTAATTAAAATTAGTCTAGGAAATAAAAGTTAATAATAATACTAAATATATATATATTTATGTATGTAGCTACCTGATATAAATATTTTATTAAAATACCTTAGAAACACATTATATAAAAGTAAAAGTAAGGCATTGGTGCCTGTACCTATGCTTGCATTATAATAAATATAATTTGGTACAAAAAATTCATACATGAGTCAGTTAGAAATAAAGAAACAGTTATAGAGAAAAAACCGTCATTCTTATAGCCTTGCTGGTGGCGTTGGTTTTCCTAATTCGTACCTAGTGGCATTCTTTTCGAATGACCAATTAATACTCAGAGAAAATCATGAATCATTTGCTCCTTAGGTGAATGAAATAAAACAATTACAAATATGTAATTATATTCTAATTTTAGGGTAATGAACCTTAGTACTAATAAGTTTTCCCCTGAAGGTCAAATGGAATAAGCAAATGGCGCTTAAACAGATTAGCCAGAGCTTTAAGAACTCCCCGAAATTATAATTCGTCTAAAAGCTACTTGGAACTTTAAACGCGTTCGTTACTTTAACGAATTGTCCCCAGCTTTATAATAAATAACGTGTTTTTATTAACTAGTATTCAAATACGTAGAAACTAAAGGCGATTTTAACCTTGTGTTAGACGTATACATATATATAGCATTTAGTTTTAGTGCTAATAGAAAAAGAGAAAATACTCCCAACAGGATGTTACGTCGAAATATTTAACACTATAGATGTGAGAATTACTTAATAATATAATTGTTTCGGCGTATTGAAATAAAATGATACGTTTTTCGGATATTCACATGACATATCTTATATTATTTACGTTTCAACACGATGTTAAGGTTACATGAAACTATATGTGAATCTTTAGAACAATGTTACTTGCAAAATCATTACAAGAATAGTTCAACATCCTTCAATTAGAATATATTTCCTGATTAGGTAAAAAAAATTAAATATATACTCACCAAATCTTTTATAATCCTTCGAAAAATGAACACATACACTTCATTACGCAAAAAGGGAACCTGGAGTTTATTTTTGTTCAATCACCAAACTAATTAGTTGTTTGCACTATTTACACATATTGTTCATTAATTAATAATTAAATAAAACATTACGAAAATAAGTGTTTGTTTCGTATTCATTCGCGCACATTACAAATACAATTTATCAAAAATTTATTATTAATTGTGCTCCACTGGCATTTGAGTTACCGGATTTCTGAAAAATAAATAATAAACATGTAAATATTTATTTACGAACGATAATGACTACAGTGCGTTAGTTTTAATTATAAATATATTCAAATTTAATGATGCGCTTCATACAGCAATTCAGTAAATGTCACTAATTATAATTAAAGTTAGTCAATAATCATGTTTACATGTGCATTAAACTCGCCGTACGAAATACCGAAGAAGCAATCGGTCGTGTGTGTCTGTAGCATTATCGGATCAAAAAATTTCCTGGACAAAAAGTGTTTGTCTCGTCGCCCTGAATCCAAAAATATATATATAACTTATATACTTGTATGTTAGTCGTCGCTCGTTCGTTAGACCAAATTTGTGCCCTCTAGTCCTCTGAAGGTACCGGAGCGATTTACACCAAATTTGCTACATATGTTATTCGGCATCCTATTTCAATCCGTACGCAGTTTAATTCCAATCGCCCGTATACTTCCCGAGTTATAGGGCCCCAAAATTTGATACCCCCCTTAATACTGCCCTTATAAAAATAATTAAAACACTCAAAAATTCTACTAAAAATTCTAAGGTATTTTATATCTACAAGATTTTTTCATATTGTTAACTCAAAGCCCGGAAAAAATGATTAAATATTATAATTTGGATGTTAGTCGTCGCTCACTCGTAAGACCAAATTTGTGCCCTTTACTCCTCTGAAGGTACCGAAGCGATTTACACCAAATTTGCTACACATATTACTTGGTATCCCATTTAAATTCGATTGCAGTTTAAATCGAATCGCCCGTATACTTCCCGAGTTATAGGGCCCCAAAATTTGAAACCCCCCTTAATACTGCCCTTATAAAAATAATTAAATCACTCAAAAATTCTACTAAAAA
This sequence comes from Leistus spinibarbis, assembly GCA_933228885.1. Taxonomy (NCBI): domain Eukaryota; kingdom Metazoa; phylum Arthropoda; class Insecta; order Coleoptera; family Carabidae; genus Leistus; species Leistus spinibarbis. The sequence continues at coordinate 3,404,378 of OW121806.1, forward strand.
TTCTAAGATATTTTATGTCAACAAGATTTTTCCATATTGTTAACTCAAAACCCGAAAAAAAAAAAATTAAATATTATAATTTTGCATTTTAAAATATGCATTAAATTTATTTTGTCAATATAATCTACAAAAAATTGACCAAAAGGCCATAATAATTAAAAACCACTGCTCGCGTTACCTAAAGGCGAGCTCTATACGCATTGGTGCGTTTTACGCGTATCTTGTTTATATTTAACGTAATTTATTGCTATATTTTGTTTTAAATTGATTCTACGATTGCTTAAAACTTCAAACCGGATATTATCAGTAAAAATTACAATCGTTTTTGTTATACATAACGTAAGAAACAAATTTACCGCAAGTAGGTGCTTATTTATTATAGTTTTTTTTTTCTGTCTTTATATCTTGATTGCATATAATCAGTTCAGCCAACAGTTAAATATGTGCGGTTAGATTAAATCATATTTGATGTGATTTGTTTATTATAATAAAGATAGGTGCATGTTTAAAATTAGTCAAATTACGATAAACAATCCATTTACGTTATGTATAAATAAGTATTGTTAAGTTAAAATGTATTAAATTATTATTTTTTCTTTTCTATATAAGTAAAAGAAAAAATAGAGTAGATTACGTCACAGGTGTCTGTAGAAAAGGGGGTTAACCAAGCAAGCATAGCAGCCAACGCAAAACAACGATTTCAATGTGAAACCGGTTTGAAAAGTGCATGTTTTCGTTCGTAGTAAATGATATGGATCGCTGAGATATCGGGCATTTTGTCACACAGTTTTACGTTACACCCATGTAACGTGTAACACATATACGCGCTATTATTATGTCAAGATTACATAATCATTTTTGTATACCCTAAAACAACAAAATGGCACCTCCAGACGCACGCAAAAATTGTATTCATTTTTTGGTTTTGCCAGTGAAAACTATGTGATTGCATCAAGTTGCAACAGCTTATAGAATTTAATAGCATATTTAGGTTAGCAACATATTCATAAAATGTTATTTTGAAAGTATCTGCTCCGTATGTAGTTCAAGGCAGACACATTTTTTTTTTAATTTTGCCAATATTTATTTATTTATTTATACGTAGGTATTTATATAATCATGAGTACTGGTTGACATATTTGCATTTGAGAATATCATTTATGTAAATAGTTTTAACAACGTAATGCATCTGAGACTTACATAGTTATTTTTGTCTGATGATGAGATTTCAACTCATAATTGATTGAAAAACAAATAAACTCGTTAATTGTCAATATATATACAAGTATACGAAAGTCGTGTAAAGGCCACTCCAGATTTCTTACACAGTATAGATTTAACAACATAATGCAAGTATATTTATTTATTTTTATATATATATATATATATATATATATATATATATATATATATATATATATATATATAGACTACTAATTTTTGCCTGTCGTGTAAAGGCCACTCCAGATTTCTTACCACAGTATAGTTATATATATATATATATATATATATAAATATATTGACAACTTATTATGGCCTGGATGAGATTTAAACTCATAATTGATTGAAAAACAAATAAATTCGTTAATCGTCAATATATATATACAAGTATACGAAAGTCGTGTGAAGGCCACTCCAGATTTCTTACCACAGTATAGTTATATATATATATATATATATATATATATATATATATATATATATATATATATATATATATATATAAATATATAGACAACTTATTATGGCCTGGATGAGATTTAAACTCTTAATTGATTGAAAAACAAATAAATTCGTTAATCGTCAATATATATATACAAGTATACGAAAGTCGTGTGAAGGCCACTCCAGATTTCTTACCACAGTATAGTTATATATATATATATATATATATATATATATATATATATATATATATATATATATATATATATAAATATATAGACAATTTATTATTGCCTGATGATGAGATTTTAACTCATAATTGATTGAAAAACAAATAAATTCGTTAATCGTCAATATATATATACAAGTATACGAAAGTCGTGTGAAGGCCACTCCAGATTTCTTACCACAGTATAGTTATATATATATATATATATATATATATATATATATATATATAAATATATAGACAACTTATTATGGCCTGGATGAGATTTAAACTCTTAATTGATTGAAAAACAAATAAATTCGTTAATCGTCAATATATATATACAAGTATACGAAAGTCGTGTGAAGGCCACTCCAGATTTCTTACCACAGTATAGTTATATATATATATATATATATATATATATATATATATATATATATATATATATATATATAATATATAGACAATTTATTATTGCCTGATGATGAGATTTTAACTCATAATTGATTGAAAAACAAATAAATTCGTTAATCGTCAATATATATATATATATACAAGTACACGAAAGTCGTGTGAAGGCCACTCCAGATTTCTTACCACAGTATAGTTATATGTATATATATATATATATATATATATATATATATATATATATATATATATATATATATATATATATAAATATATAGGCAACTTATTATTGCCTGATGATGAGATTTTAACTCATAATTGATTGAAAAATAAAGAAATTCGTTAATCATCAATATATATATACAAGTATACGAAAGTCGTGTGAAGGCCACTCCAGATTTCACGTACTATTATCAAATGTGAGCGACTTCAATGTTCGAGTAAGCCAGGCGCTACATATATATATATATATATATATATATATATATATATATATATATATATATATATATATATATATATATATATATATATATATATATATATATATATATATATTCATATTTATGGGGAATTAATTACTGAACAAATACTGAAGCACTTGCAAGAATGTGAATAGATCACATCCCTGACATAGTACACTAAAGGATAGAACACAATTTATATATATATATATATACAAGTGAGAGTAAAAAAGGCGTCTATCCGTGTAATAAATTCAAAGATATTCCCAATGTGTGCTTTGCAGCCGTTGGAGTCTCCGCTAGTTATACATACAGAACAAGTGAAAGTGAACACACCAACAAAATCCTGAACAAACACGTTTTATCTAACGAAAAACCTGTTGAAACTACTAAAACTAGCGGCAAACACAAATACACACACACACACACACACCTTAAAAATATTGTTGTTGGTTGTTTGATATAAATCCAAGTAGGCGGGGCGGAATATACACGTTTGCACACTGGACTCTTTGTCTTAAGCAAAACGAGTGGTTCGTTTATACACACTGTCACTGACACACACACATTCTGCGTGCTTCATGGACGGATACTGAACTGAACTGACGGTGTTCACTTCTGTCTTCTGTCCCGTGCTCGAGACACTCGAGTCCTGTGCACCTAGCTGCCCCCCCCTCTTTGCCGCTGCACCCCTTTGGGTGGCACACGGACGGCCCTGGGCTGTGCAGGTAACAACGGACTCTCGATGGCTGGCCTGGCTCACCTGTTTGCTCATTATTACCGACCTACCAGCACTACCACACGCACATATTGGTGAAATTTCGATGCACTTGTTTTAAGGTGATGGCCAATGAAAGTTTTCCACTAAATATAGGACACCTATACAATGTATGCTTTGCTTTTTGGACAATTCACCGTTTACAAGATTACAAGTCATCAAATACACACTCCAGATTTCTTACTAGTATATTGTCCTAGATTTTTCACTCCCTAGTTAACCCTTGAAAACTTTCCCTCTAATGAGCTAAGTTTCAAGAAGAATAAACCTACAATTTTGTAATAGTCCTCTATTCAAGTGGTTTACCCTTCGAGTGGAGCCATGCCTCATAATAGGTCTAAGACCACTCGTCTAGCCCTTATAATACCTTAACATGAGTCGAGACACGCATCTGAGTACTTGTGCCTCAACTCTCAATGTCTGGCTATTCAAAATCTATTAGGCTAATATGCAGTACTATTATAAAAGAATTCTAGGGATTTCTTAAACAATAAATACATTTCTGTGCAAAAATATTTTAATTCCCGAACACTATAGCTATTTTGTACTACCGTACGTTGAGCTATATATCATAGGTTGTTCCAAGTTTATTGTAACATGAACATGATTAATGTTTAGAGAAATAAAATTCGTTAAAAAGTAATTTCTCTCGATTTTTTTAAACCTAAATAATAAACGATGCGTTTTAGATTAATTAAATATTTTATGCAATATAGAAAGAAATTCAACTATTTGTACAAAAAGGAAAATATGGTAATAAAAAACGTATAAAACAGAAGTAAAATAACGTATATTAATCGACTGTGAAATTACTAACTGTCATTTACATATTATTATATGAACGAAAGTATTACATATTCTAGGAATTTTTCTTTCTATAGGGCAAGTGCCGTGTTATATTGTTTAATTAAAACCAAATTCTTTGATTATTTGTCCAAATTGATCATATGGCGAGCTGAAGGTATTGGGGCTTGCAATTAGGTGACTTTTATGTGATTTATTTAATAAATAAAAATATTTAACAAACTACAAATACGACTGGAAAACGTAAAAAATTATGATGGCGTGGAATTAAATATTACATTATGCAAAATTAAATATAGTAATAATGTAAAATAATATAAAATATGTTGGTGAAATTCTTAGATGCAAAATAATATTTATTAAAATACTGCAACACTATTTCATAACCCAGTTTTGATATATTTAATTTTTTATTACTAAATATTAATAACCAATAATTATTTTGAAACAAAAAAAACAGCTACTTCCTATAAGTGTATATCGATACATTTCATTGTTTATAGAAATTTAAATATATGTTACACATTTGAATTTAAAACAAATTAATATTATATTAAATAGTTAGTGGACGTATAAGTCGAGTGAAGACCACTCCAGTTAAAAAGTCCTTTTATATAGGAACGATATTTATAAAATTGGAGATTTTTTTGAAATAGAACCTATATTTGTAGTGGTCTTAAATATCGGAAGCTATATACTTATACTGACATACATATATGTAATACATATACATATGTCTCATCGTATGTTCGTATCCCTATTGTGTTTTCTCACCGACCATAAAGAAGAAACGTTCTCAACTTCCTGTCTACTGTCTACCTTATGTTTTCTGACGTAGAACCAAAATTATACCAAAATAACCAACTATTCTACAAAAATTGCTAAGAGGAAAGACAACTATCTATCCAGGCCAAAATTATGTACATTCCTGGCATAATGGATAAACCTGATAGGCAATAATTTTTTCTAAGTGTGTAATCCGAAAAAGTATTATAAATTATTTCAAATAAATGGGCTCTTATAATGACAAACTAGCGACATCTCTTTGTGCAGCAAAGGTGTTGGTTATTTTATTAACGTACATGTGTTGCCATCTAACTGTTGATTTCGTGTAACTAAAGTTCCGCTATTGGTACCTGTACGTGGCTTGCTTAAATTTTCATTGGGACTAGTTAAATCTTCAGTTAATTGCGGCTATTTTGTTGGTAAACAGGAGACGAGGGTCTAGAATGTATTCACAATCAATGTTTTCCTAATTAGGGCGATCATAGATACAGGCTGTTTCGTTTTGTTATGCCCCTACAAGCCTGCAACTTGTGCAACACGTGTGAAGGTTAAGTTGCTGCCAACTAATAGGTTTCTGGGCTCTTTCATGAAAATTCGATTCGAACTTTAGACTAATTTTGTGTAGATATTCGTTTCACTTCTTTATGATTTTAATATATTAAGAAAATCTACAAAATATTATAAGATTGTACATTGTATGTATTAAGAATATTAATAGTTTCTTAATATTTTAAAATGCGTATAGCAAATCCATGTGCAAATATTATTCAATAATCAATATGCTCTTATGTATGTCTGTATTTACATACAATATTTATAAATGTCACTTTGTCTATGAAAATATTTTAATGTTAAAGAAAACAATAAAATTACACTATAAAATAAAATTGCTTACATTAAAACAAAATTCCAAGAAAATATCTATGTATTAAGCTACAATAATAAAATTTCGTTGTAAAAAACAAGATGCGGTACGACGCACCGATGCGTCCAGCTCGTCTTATAGGTAAGATATGCGAGCAGCGATTTTAGAATAAGATATAAATAAGTCTAACGCCTTAAAACAGAGTTAATTATTTATAATTTCTAATCTAAATTACTAATTAGATCGTTGTAAAAGGACCTTAAGAATCTTCCTGTAATCTTAGACATTTATGTATTTATGTATGGAAAATAACCACTAAATATATAAATAAATTATTTTCCTTGTAGGTATCAATAATAATTTATAAATGCAAGTCACAATAAAGACATAAGGTGACTATAAATTAACCGATTGGTACTGTAGCGTACGCATGTTCCATAAATATTATATTTAATGATACATTTATAGTTTTTAGGTACGATGTGAAGAATCTATATACATCAATGTTTTTAAATATTTTTTTTTGTTAAAGTTTTGATAAATTAAAAATTATCTAAAGTTTTAGGATTTGATATTTAGGGTTCTATAACGTCGGAAGTATAAAAACTATTGAATTTATGAATACGACACAAGTACTTAATCCATATATGTATACTAAATTTGTCCAATATATAAATAGAAAGGCAACTTTAGATTTCAAAATATAATTATACTAGCTTATTAGGTATCATTATCTGAATTTAGGAGTATATTAATTAATTGCCACCTACTGTATTATTAACACATTTTTATAACTACCACAAATGTATTAAACGTTACATTATTGCATAACAAATCTATAACATGTAGCATAAAAATCTGGAGTGCCCTTCACTCAACTCGCATCGCGTATATTTCGTATGAGGCGAGCTGAAGGCATAGCTGTACCTAAGTAGCTCGCAGTACGAAGTACCGAAGTAGCTAAAGCATTCTGTTGTGTGTCTGTAGCATTTACGGATCAAAAAATTCATTAACAAAAAGTGTTTGTTTCGTCGCCCTGAATCCAAAAATATATATAACTTATATACTCGGTCGCTCGTAAGACCAAATTTGTACCCTCTACTCCTCTGAAGGTACCGGAGCGATTCACACCAAATTTGGTACACATATTATTTGGCATCCTATTTGCATCCATTCCCAGTTTAAATCCAATCGCCCGTATACTTCCCGAGTTATAGGGCCCCAAAGTTTAAAGCCCCCCTTAATACTGCCCTTATAAAAATAATTAAAACACTCAAAAATTCTACTAAAAATTCTAAGATATTTTATATCTACAAGATTTTTTCATATTGTTAACTCAAATCCCGAAAAAAATGATTAAATATTATAATTTTGAATTTTATAATATAAACTATTTTTTTCTTATCAATATACAAAAAATTGTAAGTTTTTTTTTTCATAAGGTCATAATAATTAAAAACCACTACTTACAACATATATCTTACGTAAAGGCGAGCTCTACGCATTGGTGCGTTTTACGCGTACCAAGCCTTGTTTTAGTATGTATTTAATGCGGGTTTATTTTAGTTACTAAATACGATAAATGTATATATTTGAACAGGTATAAGGGTTTGTGTGTAGACAGTTCTAGGCCATGGAGTCAAGTTCATCTTGTTTATTTGCTAAAAATCGTACAGACATCAACAAATAACGAAAGAGATAATATAAAAACCTGTTCACATGAAAATCATTTCGAAACGACTGGTTTCTTGATTGATTTTCAGGTGACATACATAACTAGAACATCGTTACGTTTATAACACACAAACTAACCAAATGAAAATCTAAAAAAAAAAAAGTTTCTTCGAAAACGGTGCCATTTACAGAAATAATAAATATCTGGGCTGGTCTGCACTCGACTTTCTTTTACGTAATTTTCACTAGATATATATATATATATATATATATATATATATATATACAAACTATTCAAAAAATAGTAAACTATGAATATTTTTCATTATGAACATAATTATTTTTGCCATAAGTGCAGCCGTTCTAGTGATATTAGAGAAAGGACAATGCATAGATAAATATGCACTTCCGGTTTGAATATTCATTTCAATAATAGTAGGTGCATATCTAGAGCATATACAAGTCTTAAGTTTGAAGTTTCATAATTTTAGGTTCGCCAGTTTTGGCTCTAGAGCGTTCCGAAAATAGTCACATTCGATTCAGAGAAGGTTAAAACGTGTATATCCGTTGAAATCTCGAGTTCGAAATATTTCTATTATTACTAGATTAATTACTTCGTAAAAAAAGTAAAAAAAAACCGTTGAAAATAGCTAGATTCGTTTCCCTAGTTATTATTTCATGGTATTGGTGTCTGCAATGCTTGTTTGAAATGTAATTACACAGTAAAAAATTTTTACAATGATAATCATTGGTTTAATCATGACCCTCGATAATCATAGTAATTTTACATAGCAGTGTATCTTTACTATTTGGATTTTATAAAATGTAATATTACAAATTGAACAGTATATTTACATATCTAGATTTATGTTATGTAATTTTACAGATGTCGTAGTAAAGGAATACATCGCTAAATGTAAATTTTACATTAATGATGTGTAACATTAGTTTTGAAATTGTAAATTTACTAATATAAGATGTAATGTTTACATATGTAAATGTAAAACGTTTACAAGTGTAACTGGGAAAATTAACTATTGCAAATGTAACTTTACTAATTGAAGATGTAAAATTCCGTGATTATATAGTATATTTTACATTAAATAATGTAATGGTATTCTTAATGGAAGTGTAAATTTACATTTAAAAATGTAAATTTACTTTTGCAATTGTAAACTGAGGAAGAAAGTATAGGTATTTTAACAAGTTATATTTTTTTGAATTGTTTTTATTACAAATATAAATAACAAAGAATCGAAAACATTTATGCGAACTTAATTTATGTCATTTGTTTACAAAAAATTGTAATTAAAACAAACTTTGAACAAAAAAATCATCCATATTTCAACTAAATATTTTAAAAAAAATTTCATTAAAATTGTTAATAAATGATATGACCGACCTCACACAACATCATTTACTTCTGCTCCCAACGTCAGGATTTATTTTCAAATATAATCTAATCGATTAATTCCATTGTTAGGAATAATCCTATGGTGTATTCGTGTATTTCATTTTGAAATTAAAAAATATAGCGAAAATTGCCTCCAAAATATGTTCGGTTCCTTCATTTATTGTATTATCTTCAATGCATATATAATTGTGGCAGATTACATTTGACCCTGAAAAAAAAAAAATTAAATAAGTTTAAATTGGAAGTAAAATAAAAAAGGAATTGTTATTTTGTTTTATAAAATGATGGCTGAAAGGGGTGCATTGAAAATATAACGTACCAGGTACACTGGAAATGTTGGACTGTACCGATTCTCCCTTTAATTTTTATTTGAGTGCATCTTCCTACAAGAAGAATACTGTAGAAATTTTTATTATACTTATACTATATTTTTGCTAATCTTACCTCAACTTCAAATAAAGGAAAACCAAATTCTTCGTGAAAGTATTTTGCTATAACCTTTTAAGCAGTTGAATAATGGTGTTCTGGTGCCTCGATGTTGGTATCTATTTTTATAAAGTAAATGTGATCTTCAGCATTAATATATGATATGAAAATACAGTTACAAAATGTAGAAAAACATTTTCAAATATTAAATTTACCATTTAAAATATAAAATTCCTCTAACTTCTGTAAATTTACCATCAAATTTTGATAAAATATAAAATAACAGATTCAAACACTAAATTTACAGTTTAAAAATGTAAAATTCGCTGTAAATGTAACAGTTTGTTCTAATGTAAAATGTAAAATATAATTTTTCAATCCTAAATTTACAGTTTGAACGTAAAATTTCAACAATTCTGTAAATTAACTATCAAGTTCTAATAAGATAATTAATAACCCTAAATATACAAGATATTATACATGTTTAACGTAAATTGCTTTTAAGCAAATGTTAAATTACATATGTATATGTTGAAAGTTTCTGTTAATTTTACTTGCATAATTGGAATAAAAATTTAAATGGTAATTAATATATAACTTCATTTAACTTACTTGAAAAAGGAAACTTCTATTTTCAATGTTCAATTAGATATTAGAAACACCTCTTCTTTATATATAAATATATTCACAGTTATACATTAAACAAATATACGGCCTGCTCAATATGATGCACCATACGCATGTATAGCCTAAACAGGTCTGAACTCTGAACACATGCGTCTGTTCAACAGAACAACGCAAACGCAAATTTACACAAACATGTAATTTAACACAAGATAATTGTGAAAATACTAGATTTAATTGTAAAAATACCATCGATTATATATTTTATGTAAAGCTGCAACATTGTCATTTTCTTTTTTTTTTATTAATCATTGATATAAATTAAAATTACATATAATGTCTACATATATATATATATATATATATATATATATATATATATATATATATATATATATATATATATATATATATATATATTATATCATATATTATATCATATATATATATATTATATCATATATTATAGAATATATTATACCTACCTTAAATTTTGATATTCATGAATAAACAATACCATTTTTATTTACTATGCATATATAAAAACTTCAAAGCATTGCGTACCTAATACTATAATACTTTATTATTGCGTAAAATAACATAAAAACTAATAATTTGCACTCCGATTTTGTAATATCACAACTTTTCCGATTATTTCCAAGTAAAGTTACATCAATTTCGTATTTTTACAGATCAGCCTGCGAGAATATGGAATTTTACTATTGAATATTTAATTTTGCAATAGAAAATTTAATTTTACTGTAAAATATGTAATTTTACAGTGAATTATTTAAGTTCACATAAAATATATTCATAGTTGGTAATATTACATAAAAATTGAAGAACACATGTAAAATTACACAGATATGTAATATTACGCTAATTTTTAAGGAAAAATACAAAAATAATGATTGTAATTTTACATGTATTTTTTACAGTGTAGTTTAGAATTCGTATAATTTTGCCAATTCACGTAATTGTTCACTAGCAAAAAAAAAAAAGTTGATATCAGTGATGCTTTTTACATATTTTAAATTGTAATAGAATTAGATAAAAATTTATAATTATATATTATGTTAATGGAATCAAAATGTTATAAATTAATTCAGTTCGATGCGAAATAACATTGTTTCCATTCGTTCTTTAGTTGTTGAAGATCGCTAACAATATAATTTCAGCAGTTGCAAGTTAGGTAAGTACTACCACTTATGCGGAGAACTGCATATACCTACTAAGTTTTTTTATTAAAAAGTGAAATATGAAATTAGCGTGAAAATAATTTTGACTTTCACAAAATAAATACTGTTTTGAAATTGATACGAATAGTGACATTTCGAAAATGCGTGCATTGGTTACTAAGTAACCGAACCAAAGTAAAGAATACAAGCACAAGGCTAAATATATATTGAAATCGAGTAGCTAACCGCAACACTATTATAAAAGTAATAACCAATCAGAGCACAGTATGTCTGTATAGCATATAAATATAAACAGAGAACATGCGAACAAAATTTTCGATTCCTGATAAGATTGTCTGTCATACACAACACACACACACACACACACACAAATCAATTCTATTCACACTTGTTTAAATTAAGCAATGCTTAATTCATTTTCACATCGTTAAATTTCGACATATTCTCTGAACACGCATTTTATCGGGAACGTTATAGTACCTACAGTGTCTTCATTACATTGGTGTGTGTTCCATCCAAAATGAGAGTTTACGTTCTTCAGTCAATTATTGGATTATTTTTCGTGTTTTCTACCACTTGCAATGGACTTCTACGTAAGTAAAAATTATATATTTAGTAGATTAGCGAAAGTTTAAATTGCTTAATAATCAACTAAACTAATAAATATTCACAAATAATAGTTGCAACACTTGAATAAAATTGAGCTTTTCCGATAGCTATATGTCGCCTTACGCATCGTTGAAAGTGAAACAGAGTTGCACGCGATATTACCAAAACAAAAACACTTAATAATTATATAGGACATTAGTAAAAGAAAGTTTATGACTTGTATTATTCACATTTTTAATACTTTCATTATAAAAAAAACTGTTCCTTTAATATTATAATAATAATTACAGCTGATTACATAAAGGTATGTAAACGAAACGATCCAGAAATCGAACAATGTATATTTAATTCGATTGAAGTGTTACGGCCACGATTACGAGATGGTATACCCGAGTTAGATGTCCCATCGATGGAACCGCTGCCTATAGGCACCATATCACTAAAGCGAGGGCCTCACAGTGCTCGCGTTGATCTAAATATCACAAACCTTATGGTTTGGGGGCCCAGTACATTTATAATTAAGTCTATGAAGTACGACAAGGGAATGAAACATTGTTTAATTACGTCCTAACGTTCCTTTGTATTGCGTTTCAGTCATGATATTCCAAAAAATAAATTCGCATTTCGTGCACTGTTGCCAAAATTGCATTTCAAAGGGCAATATTCTATAAACATGAATATTCTATTGTTAAAAATAAAAGGACGTGGGTCTATATCAGGGAATATAAGTAAGTCTTTTCATATGTGAATATGCGGGAGATGGATAAGTTAAAACATTTTAATTTACACTGGCGACACAAATAACGTAGCTGTCGTGCAAGGAGTCTATATTAAGAGTCTGCGAAGTTAGAGAAACTAACAAACTTTCGACAGACATTGCATAATAAATATATTTTAAAACTGATACATACATAATTAGCAATCGAGAACTTGGATGATTAAGCATGAGCATTTTGATATTTCGGCATATATGTTAGTTATAATTTATATGATGATTCCGAAATATTGAATAGCATTAATTGAGAAACAATTTGGAAAGTGTGTTTTCTTTGCAGCCAATTATATTTGCGATGTAGTTATGCAGGGGAGCCGTTCTGAACGGGATGGCGCTGAGTATATGCAATTTGATCGTTTGCATATCAAACTGTCCGTTGGTCAGACACAATTTAAACTGGACAATCTGTTCAATGGTGACCCAACGTTGGGTCGCATCGCAAATGATGTTATTAACCAAAACTCGGAGATATTCATCGAGGAAATTTTGCCAGCGTTAGAAAAGTCTATGTCAGATGTGTTTACAAAGATTGCCAACAATATCTTAAATAAATTTACTTACGAAGAACTTTTTCCAGTGTAGCCCAAACACTTCATCATCTTAAAGGATTGTTCACAGCTAAAGAATTAGTAATTAAGCTTAGAAATTATAAGTAATAATTCCAGTTTGTTGTCTGACATACAAAGTTAACGTTCACAGCAACAAAATTAATCATAAATTGTGTTGCTTGGAATGTTAACATTGCTTGTCATAACACAAATTAGATTATTATTTGTAATTTACTAATCTTAATTACTATTTGGTTCGCTCTGAACACGCCTTAAAGGATTGTTCACAGCTAAAGAATTAGTAATTAAGCTTAGAAATTATAAGTAATAATTCCAGTTTGTTGTATGACATACAAGGTTAACGTTCACAGCAACAAAATTTATCATTAATTGTGTTGCTTGAAATGTTAACATTGCTTGCCATAATACAAACTAGATTATTATTTGTAATTATCTAAGTTTATTTACTAAATGGTTCGCTGTGAACAATCCTTTATACGTGTAAAATACTTACTTAGTGATAGATTTAATAAATAAATCATATGTTAAATAAATGTAGTAATAGTGCACAATTTTGTATAAAAATAAAATGTATATAGGTGCAGGCACCAATTCCTTCAGCTCTCTGTAAGTTGGACACATTTAATTAAATTAATTACTCTAAACTAGAGCCATGAACGATATTCATAATAGTATTAAAATGTTTTTTTTTTGTGTTACCTATACTTAAATATATACAAAAAAATTGGGGTATAGGATGTCTCAACTATCCTTGTGCCATTTCAAGGCCGAATTCATGGCAAATTCGTTATAATTATTTATATTCCTTATATAAACATAAATGAGTAGAATTTTATATATATATATATATATATATATATATATATATATATATATATATATATATTTATATATATATATATATATATATTTAAAACTTTTAAGGGCCTCCTAACTCCGGAAGTGTAGGAACACCGTAACTTTTAACTCCTACTTATACGAAATTACGTGAAAATCAGTTGAGTACCACGAAATTTTAAGGGCGAGCAATTTATATCCATTTTTGGAATGAGGAAAATGTGAAATTACTATTTCTAAAGGGTTACAGACACACGAGCGTTTGTAGAAACTGTACTTTGTACGACGAGATTAATGTAAGCAGGCCATGGTTAACATGAATTTGCGTAATACTTTTTTTTCGCCATTTTCAAGCAAAATCAATTGAAAATAGATACAAACAAAAATACGCCTATATAATTATTAAGATAATGCTTAATGGCATTGTTTATAAACTATTGTGAATGTTTCTTCCACAGATAAGGACATTAATACACGTTTTATACATACTATAAATTATGTTAATTTACTTTTTTTTTGTTAAAATAAATACCTTGAAGTATAAGAATCGCAACTGCGTCGCATCTAAAATCGTGTATAATATATACACCCCCATAGGGCCATAGTTGAGAGAAAAATGTATTCTTATAAAAGCTATAAGATATTAGCAACTTTTGTTTGAATTTTTCTGGAAAAATGCCAAGTGAAGACCACTCCAGTATTTTAATATTAATATTGTTGCTATAAATTAGATTTAAATTCAGTTTAAATAGCAAATTCTTGCACCCTTGTCTAGTTTTAGATTTTTGGACCATGGGTAGATATGTGTTTTATTAAACTATATTTCGTTGTATATACTTACCTTCAGCAGTGTTTTTTTTTTGAGAAAGATATGTTTTAGTCGACCCCCCACTGCCGTAGCAACCATCGGCTTCGCCCAATAAAGCAAAAAATGCTTCGTTCTCTCGCGTTATATAAATGCTCGCACACTTTTGTTAAATAAAATAGTTGAGATATTATATTCTTGCATGTCAGATCTACCAGTTGCAATAAAATAAGAACTAAAGATGAGATTATCATTGTGTTTGTTTGTTTTGATACATGCTAGTGTCATCTATGCCGGCAGTGTCTCATCACGTAAGCTTATTGTTATTCATAACGAATATTATTTATACAGCAATAACATTTTTCCCATAATTGTACGATGCAATAAAAAAAAAAACTATAATTCATTGCATAAAACAAATAATACATCGAATATATAATATACTAAATTACAAACAGTTTAATTCACCATTAAAAATTATTTAGCGACTAAATATAAACAAGAAATGAAAGCAATAACGTTTTAATTCGATTAATTGTTTATAATACCAACAATAAATCCATGATTTATTTATATTCCGATTAATATCTATACAATAATTATTATATATTTTACAGATATTCCTTATAGATAAAAACATGTTAAAATCGCGTTTACTATAAATTGTTTTAATAAATATTAGAATAAGAATACTTCTTTCATTGTTTTAATCTTGTAAAACCTTTAACGTAATTATTAGTAAACTATATTTACCACAAATTAATTTTATGTATAAACACCCAGCTATTCGTTTATCCAGAATGCTTTATTTATATGTTGTAAGCATGGTTACCATATTTACAAATTTGTTTAATGATAATCGCAACCATTACCGAAAGTTAAACAAAATTAAACACGCATGTACATGCCAGTAGGGAACTGTATACGATATGGACACATGGTGCCCATGATTTATATATATATATAAGATGTCGCATGTCCCTGCTATATCACATAGATGTAACAAATAACAAAATGTTTTTGGAATCATATTGAGAGTGTGGAATTTTCCACTTGGGCCGCCTTGAATCTGCGGTGGTTTAGGATACCTTTTTAGTAATCATTGCCATCACAATTTGTTTTCTTGATTTAAAAATATATTTTATTACTAGTAAATATTTTAAATTATGCATGTATATATTGTAGATTACCTTGTACTTAATTGTCGAACCCATAAAAAATTGTTGTTTTTATAAGTTCTTTTTTTAGTACCAAAACATGCAAAATATATCTTTATTTCAAATATACGCATTAAGAATATTATTCGGGCAACGGGAGTGGTCTAATTAAAAATTAAACATTATTTTATAGTTATTGCTTATAGTTTAAAACGAGTTTGACCTAAAACATTTGTAGGTGTCCATTTATCATTTTATTTTTCAATAAATGTTTACGAAAAGTACGAAAGGAAATCTGTATAGTTACAATAATGGTTTTATAATCAATGTGATATATGTGTTATGGCTTATATTTTAAAACGAGCTTGACCTAAAACATTTGTAGGTGTCCATTTATCATTTTATTTTTCAATAAATGTATACGAAAAGTACGAAAGGAAATCTGTATAGTTACAATAATGATTTTATAATCAATGCGATATTTTTAACAGGTGCCATGACACTTTCTCCTACAATTTAATGACATAGATAATTATACTAGCAGAATATTCAACGGATATGTCAAATCAAGTTGCTGAACTCGCTGTTTAAGAGCAAAAGTAAACATACAAGATATTCAATAGAGAAAGTACTACGTCAGTTAAATAAGAAATTAGCACACCAGCCACTATAATGTATTTGGTGTATATAATATATTTAATTTATGTTTTTTTATAAAGAAAACTTATTTATAACCACTGATATTTGAAGAGTTAATCCTAAAATATGTACATACTTGATTGGCGAGCATAAAACAATTTAAAACAACATTGCTTTTACTGAATATTTTAAATTTCTAAATTGTTATTTTTTTACGGCCTTGGGACATAGATATTAAAAATATTTTAATTTTTTCTAGACTATATAAACCTACTAAAAAAAGCTATTATTATTGAATATTTTAAATTTGATAATATAAAGGGGATAAAAAGTTTTATAACTTTATGTACAATTATTTGGTATTTTCAAACAGTTCCTAAGGACTATATAAATGGGGTCCCCAAATAGTTTATACTGCGAGCCGAATGCATTGGCGCCTACACCTATGTTATTTATTTATTTCTTTAAGAGGAATCCCCATGGTTGCCCGTCCTTACAGGTCGGTGTAAAGGAGGAAGCGCATGAATGTCGTAGCGACATAAGAGCCAATGCTATTTACTACTTGAAGCGTTCGTTTGACCCTTAAAATGCTTGCTAATACATTTTTTTGAATAAAACTTTTAGAATATTCCAGTAGAAAAATAGTCAATGTATGCTTGTCTAGTTTTGAATTTTTAAATTTGTCATCTCAATAAAAACTATAGACATTTGAAAATAGGGTAAATATAGAACAATATATAAAAAAATCTAAGCAAAATATTGAAAATCGAAAACTAGAAAAGCCTAGAGCGAAGTATTGGCTATCTGAAAAATAAAAATTTCACTAATTTTAATGTTGTAATAAAGGAGTTTTAAGGATTCGACGAAACCTTGTTTATGCTATGTTTGCAGCGGGTATGGGGTTTCCTCTTAACATAAATGATTATTTCTATAGTTCCTGGAATATTTTCCCAATACACATGTCATCTTTCGGATCCAAAATTAAACGAGTGTTTACTAAAGAGTGGCAATGGTGTATTTCCACTACTTGCTAATGGAGTACCAGAAGCAAAAATTGCACCGATTGACCCCATGAACGTTGAGTTTATGACCGCGGAAGGTGATCTGGAATCCGTTAAAGTGAAAATGGTCATGAAGAACATCACGATGTGGGGAATTAGCGCTGCCAAGTTCAACAAAGTCAAGTATATTTATACATATTTGTTATGACATCAGAATATGTTTTAAAAATGTATCTCACTTTCATAGATTTGATCCAGCTTCTTTGAGTGGAGAGGTTTCATTCCATGTCCCCAGTATTCGCATGATGACTGAGTATTATTCGTCTGGTCGCTTATTTGTTATCCCGCTGGAAAGCAGTGCTTACTTCGATGGAAACTTTAGTAAGTCATTTTTACCATAAAATACAATTTGAACTACGCCCTGTTGTCACCTGTAGGCCTCGATGAAGTGTTAGTTTTCCTGTATATTATTAATTTGGTTGTGTTTGTAGCCGATATTGATATGACCTTCAATTTCCGTCTAAAGACAGTACAAAGGAAAGGAAAGGAATATTTCTCGTTAGACAAATTGACTACGAAGATGCGAGTGGAAACTGCTAAGATTAAACTGATTTCAGTTGATCCAAATCAACAAGCATCTGGTATCTATAATTAATAATGTTGCTAGTAATAAAGTAATGCATTATTCTGTATTATTTTCAGTCGACCTTATCCAAAACTTCTTCAACGAAAATGATAGATTGGTATTAGATACTGTTAATCCCATAGCTAACTTGAACGGAGCAGAATTCTACAAACACACCATCGAACGAACACTTCGAGTTGTGCCAGCCAATTTGTTCTTGCCAAATTAATTCTCTTTTTACCCAATAATTATTAATATATATATATATATATATATATATATATATATATATATATATATATATATATATATATATATATATATATATATATATATATATATATATACAACACATAAAGAAAACTCAATGTGTACATTTGTATTTTAAATAAAGGTGTTTTATGTTGTTGTATACTGATTATTATTCTTTGAACACTTAACACAAAAACGTAGATACAGCACCCCTTAGAATTATGGTTTTGGTAACGGTAATAATCAATAATGATTCATGTATCAATAGTTTGCTTAATAAATAATTAACAACAAAAACAAAATAATCAACCATTTTGTCTACGTATTTAAACATAACATTTTTATGCACATTCAAACTGTTTAACCCTTATGACAATGCATTCAGATCCCTATTATTTGATTGATTTTAAATCCTGCTTTTATTTCGGAAATAAAAATAAATTCATTCCGAAAATACAGACTGTGTAAAACCAGATGATCGACCATTTGATGGAAGAAAGAATGGAAAAGAGGGAATTCTAGGCGAATTGAAATAAAAGGAACAACTGGATGAGTGACACATTAAAATAGGGCGAGGGAGACTTTAAGTTATGGCATATAAGTGCTCAATGTAGATTTAAAATTTATTACAAGCCCCAGTCTCCCCTATTACAGTATATAAAGTAGGAAATAAAATTCAATTAACTAATTGTGTATTATTAAAAAGTTATGGTTTTATAAATAATTCCTCAATGGAATATGCATGGAAAACTCTTTGAATCATAGTAAAGGTAATTGCAGATATGGATTCTTCAACCAGTGGTTTGACTTCGTTGATTATAGCTTCCGAATTCTCATTGATGATTTTATTTGTAGTCTCAGTCATTTCCTTGTTGTCTTTAAATAAATCAGCAAAATGCATCTTTGCGTCACCAAGTGTTAACTGCAATTTCCTGTCGTACCATTCGATATACTCCTTGCCATGGCGAATTGTAAATTTGCCTTTATAGTGACTAGTTGCACGAATGTCCGCTAAGACAAAAAAAAAACCAATGATTTGCATATATTAAAACGTAAAAAATGAACTTACTAAAATTGCCTTCAGCACGTCCAGCCCCATCTAAATTAATGATCATAATTCTCCCGTTGAGTTTATAATCACAAGTGATTCGTAGATCAGGTATATAAATTTCAAGGGTTAACAGTCCATTTATGATGTCCACATTTAGTTTCTCAATAATTACAGATTTCGTACCATAGACTTTCACATTTGAAAACTTCGATTCGAGCCCGATTGATGTTCCGTCTCCGGTATTAAAATCAATCTCGTTTATTTCGAATGGATCCAGTGTTGGGATATGCATTTCTGGTACGCCGGACATAAGTTTGTCTTTGTTCTGGGCGAATACATCCGATATGCATTTGCCGATATCATCGCCTTTCTTTGAGTATTCACAGAGTGGTATATACGCAGCTAGATTATTATGAAAATTAATGAAAACACAACAACTTTAAGTAGTAATGCATTTCAGTTTGGGGGATCGATTTATAACAATTATCCGTCAAAAGAACAATTATTCTACTCGCCATAAACATTGCTAACCACACTGTAACGGGGTCACAGTTTCTGTTTACAAATTATTTGGTCAAATCCTGCTCATTAAATTTCAATCTCGCTAATTTTATACATAATCATAAATAAGCTAAATCTGATTTGGAATTAGAATTATTCTCGTTCACGCATGTATATACGTTTCCATAGTAACTATATATATTTTTACTTTCTTTTACGAAGTAACAAGTAAGTCTTGTAATCATGAAAAATTTCAAACATGATATTTCAACGGAAATACACGTTTTGGCCTTCCCTGAATCGAATGTGACTATTTTCAGAATGACTTCTGTGTCTCTCTCTTTCTCTCTGTGTGTGTGTGTGTGTGTGTGTGTGTGTGTGTGTGTGTGTGTGTGTGTGTGTGTGTGTGTGTCTGTGAATGCTCTAGAGCCAAAACTGTCGAACATAAAATTGTGAAATTTTAAACTTAAGGTGCTCGTCTGGTTCGTATCTCGTTCTCTGTCTAGCAACAATTAATTTCTATTGATTTCAGACTTATTAAGATTTATATATATATAATCTAGTAAAGCAGAAACCTAGAACCATACAATATTTACAATATGGCATATTTTTTTAAAACGAAATATTATTACAATAGCTGCAAATTGCTAAATAGATATTTTTTTTTGTATTACACCAATTAACAGCTACAGTAATAAAATTTCGCTATAAAAAATACCCCTTATTGTAGATATTGTATGGCTCTAGGTTTCTGCTTTACTAGATTATATATATAAATCTTAATAAGTCTGAAATCAATAGAAATTAATTGTTCCTAGACAGAGAACGAGATATAAACCAGACGAGCACCTTAAGATTTGTTCCTGTTTTTGAAATGGATATTCAAACCGGAAGTGCATGGTTACTCTATGCATTTTTTGTTCTATCTCCAATATCACCGAACGGCTGCACTTATTGTAAAAATAGTTACGTTCATAATGAAAGATATTAATATTTCGCACAACTTTTGTTTGAAAAGGTTCTTAAAAAAATGTGCCAGTTGCGAGAAATATGCTACGAAACACTATAAATATCTTGTTTACGTTGCAATAGATTCGCATGTAGCTTAATAAATCGGATCCTCTGCACCTGTCAACATGTTGACTGGAAAACAAAATTAGATAAATGACATTTCAGAATATTTCTGTAGAGTATTGGTTAGTTTGACAACTGGTTTGGTTATATATATATATATATATATATATATATATATATATATATATATATATATATATCTAGTGAAAACTGCGTAAAAGAAAGTCGAGTGCAGGCCACCCCAGATATTTTATATAAAAGTAATGCAATATTATGAGTACTAGACCTCCATGTGCACATATCATAAACAGTATATAGTTTACTTTTCACTGGTCTGTCTAATTAAATAATTTTACCGGTAATTATTTTATGTGTAAATTTCTTGTAAAAACATATATACAAAACGTTCTACACATACATACATTCACATAATATCTAGTTGTCTATATATATATATATAATAAGAAAATTGAATAGATGACAGTCTAAATTTTTTATTATAATATTAATAATAGATTAATTAATTAATTAAAAGAATAATAATTTTAAATCCTAAGATTACTTACGTATTGATTTTTCGTAGGAATGCTTTATGATTGTAAAAAGCGTCAACAATATCACTGATCTATTGAAAATAGCCATTGTTGGTAAGTATATGCGCTTCTTTCTCAATATGAAACTGGAACATAATGTGAAAATGTTCGTTTTTATATAGAGACAAATTTAATGATAGTTTAGACTTTTTTGCACAAATTACTGCCATTAATTACAAAATTATAACATACATACACACGGGTACATAGGCGTCGACCTATAGTTTCTTATTTTTTTCTTCAACATGTTTTTATTCTGTTCGGCGAAATAATCTACACAGGAATGCTCAAATCGTGTATTTATGTGAAAATGTCGAGTTATATAATTTTTATGATTACAATATTTTCTACATGATTACTTATTTCTAGACTTTGTTCATGGGGTAAAAATTATACAAACATTTTAATTATGTACAGCACCCAACAATTTTTAAAAGACGCCTATGGATGTATAAAACAAGTGACGTACTTATTGCAATTAGATTAGAATTTTTATGTGATGGCTATAAATTTATTGTAATTTTTGGTTTAATAGTATACTTACAAAAATATTGTAGAAATGTATGCATTTACAAGACAATCAATAATTACAGTTATATAGAGTCAAGCATTTTTTGAGCTGAAGGTATTGGCGTCTGCATCTCTATGCATGTTTAAATAGTACACGTGTTGTATTTAATGGATAATTAGATAACTCCGTGTAATTTGTGATGAAGTTTAATGTAAAAATAATTTCAATGGAATCATAATTGTAAATCGACTGTTCATAATTAGATACGCTATTTCGAAAGTACCATAATTTATTGGGTAATTAAATTTAAGATGATGTTTAATGCGACATAGGTAGAGATGTTAAGTTCCACGAAACTAATAATTATGAAAAGTTTGAAACATAATGACAAGAAATTTCATTGCTTTAATGGTTCTTATGTGATAAAAAATAACAATACACTGTATAAGAATATCAGATTCGGTTTATTTGAATACATATACATTTAATAAAATTAGAATTTTATACAAATATCTTTAGTACAAAGAAATTCATCAAAGACGAAATTATCTTCTCGTTGAGTCAACATTTGTATCTCATTTTCAAAGCCGTCAATTGTCGCCGTTGCTCCAAATTTCAATGCCGATTCATCCGCCATGTCATTCGCCATTAAATAAAATAACTTTTGTAAACCTGTAGGCATGGGTTGACATCCATTTGCAGAACAAACAGTTAAATAAATTTTAAACATCTTACAAATATCATCTGTACACAGAAATGAATCCGATATTATTTGGTAGCGATGTTTAATTACGTAATCAGTCAGATTTGGTTCTGATATAAATTGATTGGTCTTGGAGCTGTCATCAAACACTGGTAAAGCTTCTCTTCTGCCACGGTCGATGGCTTTATTAATTTGATGTGTAGCCACACCAGCTACCACTCCCGTAAGAACGCCGGTTATAATGGCAATGACAACAGGGATTGCCCGTTTTTGCCGTGCAACGACTGCTTCCGCTTCGCCTTTAGGTATTTGAGCCCGGAAATTGTGAGAGATTTCTTTGGAAATTGATAATGCAATCACAGGATGTATCACACAATAAGCACACAAATATGCATATAATACAATATAGTAATTTTTCATTTTCTTGCGCGACGAACTTTATTAGCAAGCGAGATTTATTTTGTGTGTTGTAAGTTGTATGTGGAGGCTATATATATATATATATATTAATACAAATGTGATATAAGGTCAAATGTTCAGCGGTTGTCTTATCTGAATGAATTAATTGGATATTTTAATTTGCACAATAAGGAAACTACTTATTATTATTCATTTATATTATCGATCTAATTTTTAATTTATTTATGTATATTAATTGATAAAATTGATGGATGCTCTAGTGGACAGATAGTTTGATGAATATAACATAAAATATCTTAGAAGTTGTGAATGTGAACAAAAGTATTCCGCTTGCATTTGCAAATGCATTACTGTTCGTTCGTTCTAATTGAGTCTCACAAAATCGCACTGGATTGAAATTAAGTATATTTTAAAAGTTTAAACTTACTTTCCGCACTGACACGTACATTCAAATAATACTTCACTGACTTCTAACTACAACATAAGTTTTCGAAGTAATTGTGAAGAAAGAGAAAATCATAGAGCACCGTTTCCCTGGGAATCAATAGCGTTTATATCAAGTTGCAGGTTTAAGTAATACTTTTAAAAATTATATTTACTAATATAAAATGATTTTAAAATTCTTTTAGCGCGAACCAAAAGAAGCCCTATAAGTTATGAATTAGTATAACGCAAAGTATGTAACTTTTAATTAAGAAATATTTAATTACGAAAAGATTGTGAGGGAATAGCACAGATTATATAGAAAACTATTCCTCAAGAGAATTTCATTAGTATAACATGGGCTGCGCAAAACAGAAAAGTTTGTTAATTTGCTTGCCCAAATACAGACGCCAACGTATAATGAATTCAGGAATATTTAGAACACACAAATACATTTCATTTACCTGGTTGAAAAATATATTATATATATATAAGTAGATATTATTGTTTTAATACGCGACTGAAGAACGATATATATATATACATATATATATATATATATATATATATATATATATATATATATATATATATATATATATATATATATATATATAATCTCTTGCGATTTGAGCAAAATTGTATTGTTCCGTTGTTCACAATTATTCAGGTGAAGCAAGCGTATTGTTTTACTAGCACGTTCATGAATGTAACGCCAATTACAGGGCGAAACCTACAAATACGAATTACCCTAGTAATTAAAACATTAAGATAACACAAGCGATTATTTCTTAAACGCATTATGTAGAATCGTTACATCCGACTGTGAAAGATTCCATTTGAAATAGAAAACAAAGAAACGCAGTGAAATTGACGGTGAGAAAAGAGGAATATTGTAATGCATAAAAGTTCAACAGCGGAAGTTGACGCAATACGTTTAGACGCTTGTTTCAGCTTGATCCTGGTACGCGACGTTGAAATCTCTACGGGATTCCTATAACCGATGTCGTATTTTGACCCCAGAACATTGTCAATCTGACCCGTTGCTCTAGGTCTCTTGTGTGGCGTTTCCTATGTAAAAGAAGATACACAATTTAGATTTGACACAGGTTTCTCTGTCAGAAGATTTTATATTCGAATCCCACATCAGAAATATTGTAATCAGGTGAATATCAAGTTGGATTTATGCAGCTTGATTTTATGGATACAAGAACGGTTCTTTATTTGGATGCGGAACATAACGTGACACGCCTTTCCCCGACAATTCTTCTTTTCAATGTTACAATATTACGCTAATTAACATAGCAGACCTCACGCGTTTCATTTCCACTCAATAAGCCTTTCATATCCTATTTATATAATTGTTTTGATTCAACCAAAGCGAAGTTTTAAAAATCGGAAGCAGTAAGGGAACATAATTCGAAACAGCTGCGGTACTTTGAAGAGGCATTTTAGATTTTTATTTTTTCAAAGGAACAAAATTAAATGTAGCGTAATTAACAAATTTATTTCCAAGCGTTCTTCTTTGTTTCACAAAAGAAGATGGGGTCTCGTTGTTGTACGGATCGTTGCGCAGCTAAAAGGTTTTTTCTCATATTCTCTGTTTTCATTGGAATCAGAAGTGCTTGTTAATCTCTCCTCTAGAAAACTCGAGCTAAAAATAGCGGAACATGGGGAAAAAACCTATTTTTATGCTATATATTTGTTAATATATAGGATATATAAATATTGGTTTATCTAATTCTCTCACAACTCGAAACGGACACAAGTAAGAAAAAAGTGAAACTTATGAAAGTTAAAGATATTAAAATGTCTACCAACTTTTGTGTGAAAAGTTTTTCTGTAAAAATGTACCATTTACTGAAAATTCGCCGTATTGCATTGTACATTGTATACGCAAGACAATAAAATGAATCTTAATCAGGAGCTGCGGTGTCTCTGAGGGCGGATAAATTTCGTGGCCATGTAAATGTATCGCAATATTTATAGAACAGAGTGTAGCGGTAATCTGACGATGTTTTCATTTTTCCTGTATTCCCAAGTGTGTCGACTCTGATGCCGTACTTCGCCATCTTTAGTAGGTTCACTGGGCGTCGCGTCGCGTCGCGTCGCATACGGCTGTCTCTATCATACCTGTTGCATGGCTTTTCTCTTTCGAATCTTTTTTCCTCGTATCACACACACACACACACACATATTATATACAAAATTGAAATAATTGTATTCATAAAGAATAATAACGTGAAAATGTCTAGAACGTAGTCAAGTTATTAAGCTTACATCATATAGGAGGCAGTCTTCCAAGATGAGTTTGACGATGAGTAGCAGAAGTAGAAGACGAGCATACAAACATCTGTCAGCGGTAATCTGATTTTGTGTAAATCTCATCGTGCAAAGCTTTTCAAGTATCTAGTCCGAGGGAATCACGCGGCGCAGCATTTCACTCGCATACGACATACAGATCAGTAACGAGATATTTTCGTTCTCCACGATAACGTAACACCCGTCACGTTATCTGGCACATATAACGATTTCCTGATTCTGAATAAACGACTTGCGTTTTCACGGATTGCATCGACCTTGTTATATCACGCCACAAAATGCATTTGCCGGTACAGGATACAGTAAATTTATTTGTTTTTTTTTTGTGAAAAATGTATGATTGTCACATAAACATAGAATACATTGGGCAAAGTAGAATTGGATCTCTTCCGAGTATGTGAACAATCATGAAAAAATCCAGTGCAATTTCAGGTTGCTGTCTGAGTACGACGCAAAGCCAAGATTACATTCGTCCGCTGGATATATCAGGGGGGGTTGGACATTGCAGGATGGGGCAACCCGGACTAAATTGTGCGGAAGAAGATGCGATCAGCTTTCTGATCATTTATTTCTGAATTTGGGAGGAAGTCTGCAGACACACATAATCATATTTTTAGGTCGCCATATAATATTTCCATTAAAACTTCAAGATCTATTTCTTTTTTGTGATTAAAACACATCACTTTTATATATACCACCTACGTTACTCGTATGTACTACGTACCACTGATTGAGTATCGTAGTTTGCTACCTATTTACCTGCATTTGTGATGCTCAATGCATTTGTTTACAATGCGTTTACAAATAGACACATATACAAACAGTCCAGTCACTGGGCAGATGCGATGTTATATATATAATAAAATTAGCAAACATTTGATCATTAACGATTTGTGGTGTCAATTTTCCGCTACGACTAAAGATGCCTGCTAGATGTCCCGTGTTCCGATCAATTAAATTGTGTAATGTTTGAGTTTGCAACGTTTACATTAAACAAATAGAACAACAACCTGAATCGAAAATGACGTCTCTGTATGTGCCAAAACTGTTGAAATAGGAGAAATATACTTCTGGTTGTAGTTTCTTAAAATCTAAAGTTACGGGTGTCTGTTTGAAGACGAACAAACTTGAAATGCGGAATCACTTGTTTGCAGCCTTAATAAATAATGCAAGGAAAACAAGAATATGATGTATTCATTTCATGAGGAGACATCCACTAGTAGTTGCGCAAATTAAATCAAAGTAAATCTAACTTTAGGTAAAGTTTTCTTGTTAAAACTTGCTCGTGGAATTTGGTGGCACACGCGTTATATATATTTGTTCATAATCAATTTGAATTTGAAGCGAGCTTTGTTGAAGATAGTCAAACGTGTTATAGATGAGATAATTAATAATTAGTAAAACGAACGGGGGAAGCAACCTGTTCGGAAGTCTGTAATTCGGTGACCTCACCTTTTACGACCGTGTTGCCTTAAATTATAAAGCTATAAGCTTCGAAGGCAAACAGGACTTGCGCCAACAATATTTACATCCGACACCTTTGCCCACATTGTTAGCTAATGTTTGTTTCTTGTTCGTGGCCGTGCTTGACGTTTCCATCACTATTCAGATATTCTTCCGGTGATACGTCAGACATTGTTAACCTCATATCAAAAAAGCTCCCCTACACTCGACCATTAATTTGATAGCAATGCAACAAAATTAATATATAACATACAAAATAACATTTTCTAGGTGATTTTCTTTCCCGGGACAAACAGCGTAATATTCAAAACTTTTTGTCATCCAACGGTGTCATATAACCTAGGTGTCATGTTTGTACAGACACGTCAAACTGTTTGTATATTAATGTCACGTCTGGCATCTAGCAAGCTTTAGAATCATTACGGTTTTTCGGTAAGGTAAAAAAGAAAGAAAACAAAACCGACTGCAGAAATGAAATGGTGCTCATTTTGATGTTTATGAATAATTTAAAGGCACGACGGACGTTCTGAAATATGTTCAGGCGCATATGTTTGCATTCTTTTACACCGCTTGCTGCGAATTCCGTATAATGTTGTGGCATTATTAATTATGTTCTTAAAATGACGTTAGAGTAACTCAACTTCTACGTTTGTTTTGTTACACAGATATTCCATGCATCAGATAAATATATCTTTCTGAACACACACGGCAAAGAACACACGGAATTTCTGAACTGAGAATGAATTCGTATGGGTCAAACGTGAAACCATGTGAATTATTTAGAGTCACGAACAAACAACCGACCTAGTATACATCTCCAAAGGTCTATTTCTCTTTGTGCGGGAGCAGGCCTGTGATACACCTGCAATTAGTCTCAGAAACATTTACGCATTAACCTAAAGCAAACTATAGATCACCATACGCACTGTATGTGGGGCTAAAATTTTCTTGCCCGGGACATACAAAACATTCATTTAAAACATCTTATTTTTATGTTCAACGGCATTGGCTCTAGAGCGATTATTTATTCCGATCTTGTGTACTGGAAAAGTTACCCAACACGCAGTGTGTCGTCATGGGAAACAAAGCAAATAACAACGAGCCGATTTATAGATACTGGAATCGAATCAAAAGATGTTCCAGAAATTAGGTAGAGCTTTTGTGTCGAGTCGTTGAACAAACAAAAGCACCACTGTCTTTTGTCCGGAGAAAACTTTAGAAGAGATACTTTTTTTTGTAACCGACAATGTGCTGTTTTATTTGTGTTAAACACGCTATGATTCAAAATCATTTCTTATTCCTAATTTCTTCAGTTCATTCAAAATAATCGATGAGATTAGTCTGTATGGACAATCATCGATGATGAAAATTTGATAATCAGTAAATTTAAATTTCTTATTATATAAACTAAATGAATGGCTTGAAAAATAATTTAGATACATCTTTCACGAGATACTTTAGTATAGATAAGTTCTCGTATACACTGCGGCAATAAAACTTTTCTCAATATAAGTTTTAAGCTTTTGTAACTAATTTCAAGATAATAAACTTTATATTATTTTCTTAGGGACCGATTAAATATTAGGCCTTAATCGATTTAGTTATCTCATTTCGTTTCACAATATTTGTTTAATTTCTGCGACTCCTTGCGCAAATTATACACAGTCATACACAGACACACAGACGCCTGCTGCTTGGCGTGATTATATTCATTCATGCATACTAACGTCACGCCTTTCCCATGACTGAGGTGGCAAACAACCCTAATCTTAAAATTGCATTCTATTATTCTGAATTTATATGTTGACCGGTATTGAATAATTGCATACAATTTGTCTACGTGAACATATGAATTTTGTTAACGATCGTTATACCCCCCATTAAATATTAAATATACGATAGATGGCAGCACTATCAACTTTGGAGAGTCAGTATTCCAGCTACCCATAAATCTGGGGTATAGTGTAATGTAAATTAGCAAACATGATTGGTACATGCATACTTAAAGATCTCATTTAGAACGGGTCGCATAAAGCAGGCGAAATTTTGAATTTACAGTCTGTTGTTCTCCTATTTCTATATTTATAGAAATATAAATACACATTTGCCATTTGCACCAATGTTTGTATTGTATTAAGTACAGTAGAGAGCATTCGGTTGTATGTCGGTAGCATTTTTCAAAATAAAATCGTAGATGTTATAAAGTTACGAAACGCAACTGGCAGGCGAACTGTCGAGTTGCATTTGATGTCCCAATGCTATTTAAATAGACATTACCTCTTACGCCAACTTCGTAACAATATCTCGAGGTTGTGACTGACACCCTAGGGTATAATTAGGAACGGTTGTCATTATTAATTTTCTGAAGAACCTACCTTACTCCCGTAACAACATTCATACCAAATAGTATAAAAGTAAGACAAATTCAGCATTGAACGCTAGTTAAATAAACGAGATTAAATTCTTGAACCTACGTTACAAAAACATTCGAGTAATTCTTTACAAAAAGTAGTTGCTATTTTCTGGTTTGTGAAGTAAATGAGCGAGTTATGTTTGAGTATCTACACAATTTCGCGACATTCAATTTCTTCCGAAATGCGTTTATTTAATGGGCGGTATAACTGATAACGATCGCATATTCTACAGCATCATAAATATTTTATAAGCAAACGCTCTTCCGTTCGTTCGTTCGACAACGTTTTGCATTTTAGTTGACAGCGATAATCATAAATCATATTTATAGACAAATCTAAACGCACAATCTCAAAAGGAGACTCGAATATCACAAGATTAATATTAGAATGAAACTTGCAGATTGGCCAATATCAAAGCTTAGATGGTTTTAAAAATATAATTCACTAGGATTTGCAGGACTCGCTGATCCATCTTCTATTAAAGCTGCTTTGTACCGGAACGGTTTTAAGTTTACAAAATGAATATTATGAATGTGGCATATATGTCTAAATATAGTAAATAGCCGGATGGATAGACTAACTTAGTATGAAAACCAGTTAACTTCTCACTGCTGCCGTTTACTGAATAATGGATTAGTGAAATACCGCCGGTAAAAGCGCTAATAATATATTTAAAAGCATATTAGCCAGTCGCCTATTAAAAGAATTCTACAAATTTACTCTAAACATTCGTACAATATTCTAAACACAATTTAAAAACGAAGTCAAAAACATATAAATAAAATGCCTTTGTTATGGACATTTCCGTTAAAATCTCGTAATTTTCCATGATTACTTCCTTATATACATTCGTATACGAAAGTAAAATGGCTTATTAGGAGATTTATATCTAGGCTCTTAATATAATAAAATTATACTTAATGTTCTTTTATTCTTATTAATAAGAAATACTGCTCAAGAGTCGTATTTTCCTGATAATGTTTTGTTTTCAGCAAGATTCACTTTTATACATCAAAGTAGATACGAGAACACTTACAGTATCGCTAGGAAACGTTTAACTTTTAAATAAGACAGTTTTATTTGTTGCAAAGTGTAAAATATTGTTTGTCAAGAGATATTGTGGGTAGTATATCGCAGGCAATCGTATTAACAACCCTTTTAAAACCGATTATCCATTCTGCAGTATTGGTTTTTTCTTCGTTGCCGCTCAAACATATATATGTTTAAATGTAACTGGGTTACGATCGAGCAGTATCGCCTATTGGCGCAGAACATGCGAAGCAATTGATATTGCAAAAAAATAAAATAAATTTCGTCTAAAGCGTCACACAAGATTAGTTTCAGTATAATTCTACCGTATTCTATTTAACTGATACGAATTCGCTAGATGCATCAGGCTATTTATATTATTAAAATTTACAATATCATAATATCGGTGTGGCGTGGACTATATGCTGTAGATGATACGGGCACATTCACGGGTACACATAGTTAACTGATTTACCAATGTATGTGTCACTCAATGTTGTAACGAATTCCCCTGCGAAACGCTTTTGATGTCAACAACTTTTAAATTTCATTATAAAATGTTCTATGTTCGTTGTTTTGTTATACTTATAGTTTTTTTTTGGTATATGCCTGACTTTGACAGTTTATAGTTTGTTTGTTTATGTAACATGTATTAACGGCCGCCGAATAGCTTACTGATTTAATCTTGAAAAATCTTCGCAATTCGCTGCTTGAATATATCGCGAGCCATCTCAACTGTACGAGAAAACTTAAGAGCAAAGTTTCACAAAAGACTTTTGTGAAAAAATTGCTGCCGTTTATAAAGTTTTCTAGCGACAAAAGAGTTTAAAAATTATTTGATTTTTGTTGGATAACCAGCTTACACTTGCACGCCGAACATCATAATAAATTGGAACAAATATTAAATCATTTTTACTTTTTGATACGAAAGTATGTAAAACAAAATAAAGCAATATTATATTAAATAGATGGTGGAATTATTCTATATTTTGGTTGATGCCGTTAGTGCTGAATCCAGATTCTCTCTGATGTGCTGATTTTCATATATGAGTTGGTTCATCAAGTATTCGCTAGTACATCAAAGCAACAATACCCTTCACAAATTTATTCGCAATTAGCGTAGTAGTCCAGTTTTGAACCAAACGTACCAACGTTCAAATCACTTAAATTATTCACTTTCAAATTCGTTTTGTTGACGTACCTACACGTCAGGACATTTCAAAATATGGTTTCTTTTTTGTTTTGTTTTATTTTATTTCAGAACTGGGTACCCAAATTACACAAAACCCGGTAATCGGCATCAAGAACTTAGGTATACCCGAATCCGGATACCCATTTTGTACATTTCGGTTCATAGAGAATAAAATACGTTTATGAAGAATTAATGAAGAAATATTGGCTAGAAACACAACACATTGATTGAAAAGAGCTGGTAAACAATTGCTATGAAAAATGTAGTAACCGCTCATTTATTTATGTCGGTAGAGTCCTGATAAAACAATACAATCCCGCTTTGTTGTGGAATCCGTGAGTAGTCTGGAGAAAAATAGCCTGAACACTTTTAAAACTTTTATATCGATCGTGCACGTTGGAAATGCTAAAAATTTTATGTCAGTATTCTTTTACTATATTTTCCACATGATCCCCTACTAATTAAGCCGCAGGCGATGCTTTAATATTAATAGCCTGTTGCACAACCATTTATCGGATGCGGAAGTATGGTCAGCCAGGTTCAAACGCAAGAAAATTCATTATAATTTTTATTGGTCGACTTTTAACAAAGTCATTTAAAATTTATATACGAAGCATCAGCGAATTTTCAAGCTTTTTTAATTACTTGATATCAAATATGTAATTTTACTAATTTTTTGCTAAAAATTACAAATTATATTTTAATTTTTGCATTATATTTACTTTCAGAAAATAGTTAGATACAACTATATTATCTAATTAATTAATAAATGTTGCATCGCAGGATTAAATATATTTTAATATATACTAAAGGATCGCAGATACCGGTTGTATATTCAATTACACATAATTATAAAAGTTATGCGGTACAAGGAAAACTTTTAAAAGTTCCAATAATGCGGTATCAGTAACCAGGCTAAAAAGCTTAGTTGATCAGGTTTTCTGAAAAACAATTTTTTTTATAGCATCTAATTGTTTTTGAAGTATATATCGTGTCCAACAAAAATCGTGATCTCGTGCAGTGGCTAAACGTCCTGCATGCCTCACGAAAACAGATATTATGTAAAATATAATAGCAGTCTCTTTCAATTACTTCACTTTGCATCGCTATTTCTTTTAATTAATTTAGAAGGTCATTACAAGGACCAATTTCGCCCAATAACAATAATGTAGGTCAATTTGATACATGTCTATCAAAATAATTCAAGTATACCATTTCATCTACATTCTAGAAGTATATTAATATTAGTAAATCCATATCTAAAACGAGGATACTGTACCCACATGCAAGCAGGGTGTTTCAATTAAAGAAAATACCCTTCGGAGTATAAAGAGTCCTCGTGCTAACGGGAAGTCACCTTGTTCTTATAATATAGTGGGTAAGCAGGTGTAATATTTTGTGGGGGAGTTATACTGTAGCGTACTGAGTCCCCAAGGGGATTCTAGGTGCAGTTTGAATAATTCAACACACATCCGACATCGCAATTCGTGTACAAAATATAAAACTTTTCACCCACAATAATATAACATAGTTGCGGCTGTCGGTTTAAGGGACGTCGCTTGTTTCAACATTTCTTTACTAGAGTGCGGTAAAGTCCGTGATGCACGTGCCACCTGTAACATCTGTGCTCACATTTCAAAAATTATATGCACTCAACATGTCGCTTCATTTCATACATAATGAGAAAAGTATTTTTACTTTCTTGGACGAAATCTAGAAGGTCGTATTGTTAACCTGACGTATTTTAACGACAGGTTTCACTGAGCGAGTCTATGGGCTCGTGTTTTTAAGTTTTCGACACATACCCCACAAATACAATGACATGGTCTATTTATCAGACGAGTTGCTAGTAGCCAGTAAATCATATTGCAGTGCGAACTCAGGTGGTACAAACTGTCATGCAACGCCAGCGCCGTTCTTGTAACTGTCAACGAAAATCGCCTGTCATAACATGGACGCCTTTTCGATATTAATTGTTGCTCTATACATGTTGATTAATGAATATTTTTATTCACGTACGTCAATTTAATTGACTTCTATCAATTCATCACAAAATTAATGTCCCCTAAAAAATGAATAAGACGTGTAGGAAGAAAATTCAATATAACGAAAACAACCCCCTTAATAATTAAAATGTATTGTTTCTAAAATGATACCATTTACTGAGATTTCAATTCGAATATAAATAAATTAAAGAACAACTTTCGTCCCGGTGTAATAGGAACTTAATGAAGCAAAAGCAACATTTTTGTTTAAAATGTTCTTGTTTAAGTTCGCTAACGCAGAAATTAATATGCAACATTCATCTGATATCTTTCATCTGGTTCTAGGTGAATAATTTGAATATTTGACACGCAGACCGACGCAAAATGTGTATGACCAGCGATTTCTATAGCTGTGCAAGTTCCACGAGACTTCCGACAACTTCTCCCCTTGTTTTTATATTTCTTCGCAGTGTGATCAGCGACAGCGTTGAAATCCGTTGCAGGAGGTACTACATCACTCTGTATTCACCAAAGTATTCGCGGCTCAATAAATATGTAGATATTATGTTCGTCTGCGACTTGAATGCAAATGTTTCCGTGGTCGACCAGCAACCCGAATAAGTTTCGCTTACTACTCGATGCGGCATGTACTTTTGGAAACCATACCCAGACATAATTTTATATATACTAATATAAAAGTTTAGCCATACCCAGACACTGACATATTGGAGTATTGTGCTTACAAACACAATATTGTTCGTACTGAAATACACGTCAGTCTTTTTTCTCCCAAAACAAAACAATGCTGGTATTGTTATTGTGAATCGTTTTCTATAGGTGGGTACATTTTTTTCCGTTACACTTTGTTTCGCTTGATGTTTATTTGAACTGGCAATTGACAGACAATTGGCTTTCAAACGCCATTTCATGTTGTGAAACACAAACTGAGTATGTAAATAAAACACACGTGAACTAGATTAAACAACGAAGGCACGTAGAATGAAATGTTACACTAGAAATGCACAAACTAATTAACACCAATGCATCATTTCTACAAACATATATTTACTATGTATACACTATCATAATACCAAGGAACATAAATTAAATCTATGTTCATTGATAATACTAATGTTCATTTGTTTATTTTCACGTTCAAATCTGTTTTTCAAACAGTCAAAGCAATAATAAGCCTAATTGTAAATCTGTTCGGCTTATTTTACTTTAAAGAATAATTTTAAAGCACTTTATGGTATAAATAATGTTAGTTCTATAATATATACTTGCTTTACTTTCAAAAAAATTTATTTAATTAGGTCCCTCGCATATCTGTGATACAAAGAAAAATGTCACAACACCTAAATAATGTTTGGACATGTTTAAAACGTAATTTTCTTCTGGGATATTTAAAATATTTAAACGTTCAAGAAAATTTAAATAAAAATGTTCATAATTTCATATATTCTGACCTGTAATTTCATATTAAAGATAATTACACTATAGAAAAAGAAAATATTAAATTCTAGCAAACGATATACCTAATTATGTATTAATTGTTCGTTGTGAATAGAATGAAACACAAATTAAAATAATAGGCAAGATGAAAGAGAATATTTTACTTAGAAACGAATAAAACAGAACATTTAACATAAAAATCAAATAATTTCGCTTAGACTTCAGAAGGAATAGACCTCATTTATTATAAGTGTGATCAACTCCAGGTAAGACTTTTATTACACATTATTTAACAATACACCAAACAATTTAGTTGGTTGATGTGTTGACATTAGCTTAATGTTTTAGTAAAACTATTCAAAAAATAATGAGAAGGGCACTAAAACCAAGCGACTCATTGAGTATATCGATACGTTTCTTGAAGTTACTTGGTTTCTGGTCAATAGAGGGCAATACCGGAACCAGAATCATTTATATGGTCTACGGGCAAATCTTGTATGTTTCAATATCGGCGTTGTATGCATTTACGATGCTTATGTACGCCATCAAAATGTGGGGTGACCTTACTGAAATCATAGATTCCATTTATTTAATGGTTACTATTACTTGTACTATATTCAAATTTGGATTGGTGAATAAATGTAAAATGAAAACATTAATTACCACATTGAATTTGGAACAATTTACAAGTCAATCACAAGATCAAGATTATATTATAGAAGATGCGATGGATATTGCGAAAAGAAATTGTTTCCTTTTTAATCTTGCATGTACGATAGCTTGCTGTGGTCATGCCATTGATCCTCTGTTTGGCAAAGAAGATTATATTTTGCCATTGAAGGCTGAATTTCCGTTTCCTACTAATGTATCACCATACTATGAGATTGCTTATGTTTACCAAGTTTTAGGTAAGCGTGATCTTGATGTTTAGTAAGATGTTTTATTGTGGTTTGATAAATGTGTTTATAATGCCAGGAGTCTGGTTTGGTGCATTGTTGAATGCCTCCTTAGACACGGTAGTCGCTGGACTCATTCTGCATGCGTGTGCTCAGCTGGAAATTCTGAAGCATTCTCTACAAAATGTTCGGCAACGAGCATTGCTGCAACTCGACCAGCAACATAATATTTGCACGTGTGATTCTACAGAGGCATGGCTGTGCCCATTGCCCGTACATACCACCAAAAATAACCTCGATTTGGAGGAGGAAACGCATAAGGAAATTGTCAAATGTATTCAACATCATCAAGCAATTATCAAGTACGAATCATGTTTTATATATATATATATATATATATATATATATATATATATATATATATATATATATATATATATATATATATTCTTCCGTAGATTTGTGGCAGATATTCAATCGACGTTTACTTTGAGTATTCTTTCGCAATTTACTTCGAGTATGATTGTTATTTGCATAACAGCTTTCGAATTAACAGTAGTAAGTTACATTTCATAAATAACTTTTATACTAATAGCAATTGTTTTATTATTTAGTTATTTTTATATGCTAGATGCCCTAATACATTTTGGCGGACGACTAATCCCGTATTACATTTATATTTCAGATTCCACCGTTCACATTACAATTTTATTCGATAGTCGTTTACATTTTAACAATAATCATAGAAATATATCTATATTGCTGGTATGGAAACGAATTATTAAATACTGTGAGTATTGTCCGTCTAAGAAACGAATTCCATTGTGATGAGCAATGAAAATGATATTGCACGTTAATTATGTATGAATTTTCGTAGAGTACAACGCTGAACGACGCAATATTTAAATCCGAATGGTATCGCTTTGGTCCACGAAACACCAAGCTACTCGTCATTATGATGGAACGGGCGAAGCATCCACTCCGTTTATCTGCGGCAAAGCTATTTGATTTATCTTTGGTTACCTTCACTTCGGTACATATTATTATAATACGCTTGAAGTTTTATGAATATTTAAATTTAATTCCTTCTAGATACTAAAGTCAGCGTATTCCTTTTATGCCGTACTAAACAGTATCGATATAGATGTATCAAGTACAACTATCGAAACATAATTTATAAAACAGATACAAATATTTTGTTTTATCTAATATTTACCGAACATTCAAAACTCGGTGCACTTTACCAAATTCTAGACACAGTTTAAGATACATAGATACACAATTGTTAAATTCGATTCAGAGATGGTCAAAATTCGTTTGAAATACTTTCTTATATAGATATATTCGTATAAGAAAGTAAAAACACATAGTACTCTTGCATTTAATATTGTAATAGAAGCCACAAAGTAAATAGTTTGTTGGAAGTTTGTGTTGCACAGATAATGTACGAATGTTACGCGGAGATTTATGCTAAAGTTGTATATTGCAAAAGTTTGAACAGCGTCGTGTGGATTACGAGAAATACGCGGCGTGCCAGACTACTAGCAAAAGAAAGAACTAGCAGAAGACATAGCATTCTGAATAAAGTAACACAACTTTGTAATATATGATCTATCGAATGTTGACATATGGTAACTCACATTTATATTGATACGAGTGTGGATCACAATCAGTACATGCGATATTTCATCAATGTGCTGAAGTCTGAAATATCTCATACCTCAAATATATCTCGATTTCATCTATTGAGTCTGTCAGTCACACAGAAACAGAAAATACTACGAGTATATCGTCGCACGTAATTCAATTCATTCATGTAGCATTGATATAATCCACTTTAATCTTGGAAACGATAAAATAAATAAACGAAGGAGAACCTAACAATAAACAGAAACGTTGGATAATTTGAAAGCGACCGCCGGAAACCACTTTAACAAACACATACACACACACATCTCTTACTCAAGAATAAAATCATAGACGTCTGAAGCTGGATACACAGACATACACCATCACATGAAAACATGTAGATACAAGTGGTGAAGAGTGCAATAGATTTTAGGTTGTACAAACAACATACATGTCTGCCCGTATCATGACAACCAGATGGTGGTTTCACAGAAGAACACGATGATGATGGTCGTCGCTCAGACCCAAACAGGATTCTATTCATCGGTTTTGTTGTCATCTTGTTGGCCATTCGTCATCTGGTACGCGCTTCGTTGTCCACCTCCGTATTAGTGCTTCTAGTATTGTTGTTGATTCGGGTTACAACACAAATACCCCTACTACTCGACCGATTCCATTTTAGATTTAATGAAAACCTTTCAGTTGTGAAATGTACCAGTTTCCCTTAAGTGATTGAGCTTTTGCTTCACCTTCTACGTTCTTACTTTACATCGCTTCCGCATAAGTAAAATTTAAATACTCTAAGTTGCTTTATTTTCATTGATTATTCGTACATCGTGGGTGTCCAGTATAGCAATTAAACCATGTATTTACAAAAAAGTTCATAATTCCTATAACTGAATGCATTTCGTTTGATGTCAATTTAAAAATATATCCTTAAATCCGGCTTATATCAATCTCAATCAGCTGTATTACAAACCTAGATTCGTTATATTTCAACAAGCTTAAAGCATTGAAACAAATGGTATTAATTTTTAATATAAATAAAAATCCATCCCATATACAACATATATGAGCATTTTTACAAATCGGATAACTCTAATAAGGATCAAAACTGTTTTCTATAATAACCGTTTCCACGACTACCTCTCATTAGAATTGAATTGTAAATATCTGTTCGTTTTCGCATTTTATATGCGCGTTAAATGAATTGTATTTGATATTCTCTTGCCAGAATCTCATTTCCATTTCATTGGGCAACCATCATCTGCGGACCGAGGACTTAACGTTTATCTTTGACGCTTTTCTACCAGTTTCACTGTCTCTTTCTCTACACAAATACTTGCTGATTTTCTGTCTTTCTCCCTCACAATTACTGTTGCGACGTTCACAGAAGTGCCTCTTCTTCTATCAGATTTACCTGTATTGTCAACCATCTTCAAAGTTTAATAAAAACACTTCTAAGCAAGCAGCTTTATTTTGCAGGCTTACGCATCTGAATAATGCGGACCACTACAGTGGTATATGAGGAAGATGTTTTTAATTAAATTATGTAGATTATGCAGTCGCACCAAAGAGAACGCAAAGATCATAGGTGTACGTTTGCTTTGTATAGTCGTAAGTATTAGACTCTAAATCCATTTTAACTCTCTGTGTGTCAGTCTGTGAACGCCTAGGCACTAAATTCATGGCAGCGTTGGGGGCCTGTACCCTTCATGATTGTATTGCTAGCTACAACCAGACTGTAGGTAAATAAAATATGCCAGTATGCACAAAAATAATGAGTCAATGTTTGCTAAATTCGGGTCATGGAAAGTCGACGGATCATCATAAAACAATTATCCGTCTATGACCAATAAAAATACAAAGTAACCTGTTAGTTCACACGACCTAAATTGTTAATTTTAAAATAACAATGTAGGCCAATGCATTTATAAAGAATAATAACGATATCTGCAACGTCATATAAAGCGCCTTTCAAAATATCTGCCGTGATGACTTTAACGATGAGTAACAGAAGACGAGCATACAAACATCTGTCAGCGGAAATCTGATTTTGTGTAAATCTCATCGTGCAAAGCTTTTCAAGTATCTAGAAAGCGAGGGCATCACGTGGCGCGCCATCTCACTCACATACGATCAGTAACGAGATATTTTCGTTCTCGACCATAACGTACGTCACGTCACGTTATCTTGCACATAGATATAACGAGTTCCTGATTCAAAATAACCGAATTGCATTTTCAAGGTTTGCGACAAAATTGCCTTGATATACATTTCCAAAACTTTTACCATCTTTCAGATTAAGGAGGATTTTCAATGGACTTTTCTCTCAAAAGAAAGTGAATTATGAAGAAGGAAATATGAATGACTATTGAAATATAACTTTGAAATATTTAATCTCTTAAAAGATACTTTCTTTATATTATATAAAATTTTTATAAGTGAATGCACAGTTGGGAAACGATTCACTATCGTAACTAGTTGTAAAATGACAAATGTAAGTATGCGTGTCTTTCTTTGTTAAATTCATTTCAGGTTCAGGCGATCAGTCTCAAATTGTCCACCGTTTCTGGTCTATTGTTCGGTTCTGCTTCGTTTTCTTATTGTGTCGTTCTCCAAGATAAAACTGGAGTATATCAAAGCTGTATTGAATTGAATTGAATAGTGTACTATCAATTCGAGTTGCTTTTTTTATTCCTCGTTTCAAAACATTGTTACAACGATGTGGTTCATTCGATAAATTTCTATTTGATTGCGTGTGCTATTTCGTTTTTCAACATCGCATTTTATACTTTGTTTTTTTTTTGTGTGAGTATTCTTTTTGTATCTATCTGACTCTGGTGTATATGATTATGTTATATATATAGTGAATACCTATAAGAAAGTCGAGTGAAGGGCATTCCAGATTTATTATAATTTTCATGTAGTAATTTGGATGCTCAGGTCATGTGTAAATTTCTATGGGCGATTTATTTTCGGCACACAAAAGCCGTTTAACTGGATTACTATAATATGTAATACGGACAGCATTCTATGTAAACTGATGCTAACCCGTTCGATAATTGTACAGTGGTGCCATTAGATATTCAACACCATGTCATTTCAATTTCAAAGTTCTGTCTATTACACAGTATTTGGAAGAAACTTTTTCCGGAATATAGTCGTATCTGCTTTAAATACGCACATAAACGTAGATTATGTTGGACAAAGTAGAATTGGATCTTTTCCGAGTAAGTGAACAGAACATAGAAACGGCGGAAAAATTCAGGGAAATTTTACATTGCTGTTTGAGTACGGCTGATGCCCTGTGACGCAAAGCCAAGGTTACATGCGTCCGCAGGAGATATAGTATCAGTGCGGTTGGACATTGCAGGATGAGGCAACCCAAAGTTAATTGCGTGGAAGAAGACGCGATCAGCTCTCTGATCATTTATTTCTGAATCTAGGGAGGAAGTCTGCAAATATAAACACACACACACACGCATATTTACACGAACATAACCAAACCTAGTTTAAACTAGGTTTAAAAATAAAACTATAACTACAGTGATTTACGTTTCGATAATGGTAAGAAGATCTATTGTATGATTAAGTTTAACACCAAATTATTTTAACTTGTGATGCGGAATGTATTTGTTTAGCATGTAAGTACACAAGGGGAGACTTTACCAAACAGAAACATACATATATACATACATACATACAGCCAATAG
The DNA here is from genome assembly GCA_933228885.1 of Leistus spinibarbis. Classification (NCBI taxonomy): domain Eukaryota; kingdom Metazoa; phylum Arthropoda; class Insecta; order Coleoptera; family Carabidae; genus Leistus; species Leistus spinibarbis. Next base: position 3,446,346 of record OW121806.1, read on the forward strand.
GTCGGAAACGCAAATGCGATGTTATATGTAATAACTTTAGCAAACATTTGCTCATTAGCGATTTGCGGTTCCATTTTTCCGCTTGATTTACGCTAGTTACTTTTACTGGATTCTACACGTGTTTATAATGTAACTGGGCATGTTCGTAACATTCTTGTTAAACGTCCCGATGTGTCTGGGATCGGTCTAATTGGCTGATGATGTGTATTTGCGATGTTTGAGATTGCTACGATTAAATGAACCAAACCAAATAGTATTACCATATATATATTTATAAAATATACATATTTAGCGACTAAAATCACGATTCACTCTTTTATACATGTAGTATAAGAAAGTAATATTTTAATTGTATCATCGGTCGGTGTCATATAACGTAGGTTTCGTCTGCTACTGACACGTCAAACTGTTTGTATATTAATGTCACGTCTGACATCTAGCAAGCTTTAGAATCATTACGTTTTTTTTTTCGGTAAGGTACAAAAAGAAAGAAAAAATAAAAGCGAGGCAAAAGTGAAATGGTGCTCATTTTTATGTATATGAATAATTTAATAGCACGACGGACGTTTTGAAATATATGTTTAGATGTCCCTGGGCCGTTACGCTGTTTTGTATTTTTTGCACTGCGTCTTGAAAATGTAATTCATTTGATGTGAAAGGTATGATATTGTGGCATTATTAATTTTTGCTCATAAAATTATGTTAATGTAACTTAACTTCGTTATTTTTAGGTATGCAAATGCTGTATTCTTCATTAATAGGCACATAAAAGTGGCAGGGTTTGAACCTGGGACCTATAAATGACACATACAAATATAACATTATCTTATACAGTTGTTGCTGCGGAGCATTCACACATACATACAGGAAAGCTCAAATTGTGTACATGCTAGCGCTGAAAGTGTCATGATCACAATATATCCTTTCAGAGTTCAGGCAAGAAGGTGGGAATGTCAGGCGAGGGAGAGTATTGCTGACACTTGAAAAATTATTTGTAAATTAATTAAAATACCAGTACAGGATTACATGTACGATGATGAATTATATTATGCATGTTTTGCAAATTAATTAAACACATGTATCACATCGTAGCTCAGCAGATGGTTGCTCACTGTATAGTCTGCATACTTAGCTGATGGGATTCCACACACTACAACACAAATAACTGTGCAACTTATAAGGTTTACACATTTCCCTACTTTCAATTTCAAGCGCTTGGTAGCGAACCAAAAATTATTATTATTTTTATATAAATATCTTATTACAAGAGCAAATATTCTAAATGTCCATTTCTTTTAATCACACAACTAGCTTGCATAAATTGTGATTTGCTTAGGACGTAGCAAATAGATTAGTTGGTTTAGTTGAAAAGCAGCTGTTGACAGTTCTATAAATCAAATTAAGTGGTTTACAAAATGGCAACTAAAGTTTCACCATGGCAATCGAATCGTTCCGTTTCCTAGGCAATTTGTCTACGAAAATATGAATTTTGTTAACGAGGATTATACCATCCTATACATATTAAATATACGATGGATGGGAACTTTACCAACTTTTGAGAGCTAGTGCTTCAGCCATATATATATATATATATATATATATATATATATATATATATATATATATATATATATATACAATAATAATAATAATAATAATTGTAATCAAAAATGCTTAAAACGAAAATGTCGGGTACTTCATATATAAAGACTACAAACACCGAGTATAACAATTGCTCCACGGATGTGTATTTCCAAAATGCAAAATTCTTCGTTTTACTACATCCATTTCATCTCCTTCCACACCTGAGTCCGCAGAAATATTGCGTATTTTTATGGCTGTATGTTTTTATTATTTTGTAATTTTGTGAGCACGCACCTTGTAAAACAAGCCGTAAATTAGTTGTTTTATATTCCGATAAATTTTTAATCGGCGCTACCTTTTCTGCCGTTGGAATTCGTTAAAAACAATAATTTTCATAGAATCCCTGTGCGGTAAAATATTCATCTGAGCAAATAAACCGGTTATTCACATGGGGAATGTAAGGATAATAAAAGCGAGCAGAAAACTTCAGTAGTTGCAGTAAAAATTGTTTACTGACAACAGACAATATTGACCAAACGTCATGGAAAATAAATGATTAAACAAAATATTATTGCCTTGATCTCATCCACATATCGAATATATTATTTAGAAAATGTATGCAACACTTAAATCAGGAAATATAAATAAAAAGCCGCTACAACAAAGTTAATACGTTTGATTAAGTGTGCACGTGATCGCGTGGCGCTTGTCATACACAGCCTTCTCTGTCACTCATATGTTAAACTTTTATGAAATGACCCACATTTTTCAAAAAAAAAAAAAAAATGTAATTACTCGATGGCTTAGTAAGATTTCCCGTGTTTACTACGCTGTATTAAAATTATTTGTATTTTTTATGTTTTCAATTTTGATAGAAGCTTTGTATCATAGTAATTTGAAGAAAAGAAATCATTGCCCAAACATATGTAAAAACTGTTATAATTGATTGGTAGTGTGTATTTATTGGTTTTATATATCACGAGCTTGGATTCGTGTGACGTTGTTTAAGCTAGGAGCGTGTGTTTACGTATTCGTGTTTCACCAAATGAAAAGTCGTTTGAAAGCCGCTTGTCAGTCTTTCCTTCTATACAAATAAACAACAACCGAAACAAATAACAAAAAACAATACACACGTAAATACAAAAAAACAATTCTAGTTTACACTGCATCGTTTACGTATATTTCATTGTCAACATTCCTTATACGAATGTATACAAAGTATTGTAATCACGACTAGTTTCAAATATCTCAAAATTATGTGACCAGAATATTTAATAGGTGGCAAGAATTAAAGATATAGCGGGCGTGAACATTCAAATGTGTAGCATTAGTTCGTTGTCAAGACTGTGAAAGGGGGGCTAGCTTTTAAATATATTATCAGTGCTTTTACCGGCGGTATTTCATATAATCCATTATTCAGCGAACGGCAGTGAACCTGTTCTCGGACTGCTTCCGTCTACCCATCCGGCTATTTACTATATAGACACACACATACCACATCTATAATAAAAGATTACTGAACTTGAAAACTTTCAGGTACATAAACAGTTGCACTAGATCAACTGGAGTAGACTACACTTTCTTATACTTAGTATTTACTATATTGTGTTTTAAAACACATTCTACCATTGCCATAAAACAATATCAATATGTGTTGTGACTAGAGGCATGTAAATGTAGCACGGCTATTTATAAAAGCTATTTTTTTTTTTTCGAAAAACAGACACATACATATTATAGAGCATTTGTAAATACTGTAGGATGAGCTGAAAAGAAAAATGACTGTGACTAACATGAGGTATGCAAATGTACGTTAATAGATTCTATTACGGTCGATATGCATATTTATGGAAACAACTGGTCTGTTGTCGAGAGAGATTTTTAAATTGCAAATTTGTATATGATTGTGTGAATAATGATAACATGACAATGATGGCAATTTTCAACCATTCGCTTAGGTACGAATTGTTCGTGATTATGTGAGATCTGCGATAACTAATAGCAGCAATAGATTACGATTATCTTGAAGCCATTTGGCAAATACGTATCAAACATATAAATTTTACAATTTTAAAAACGAACTGACAGCCAAAGTGATAGTTTCAAATATCTTTAATAATTATATCTATCACGTTTTCTAGATAGTAATTTCAACTACTGATTTAAATTTTGTATTAAATAATACGAGTTTTTCGTCCGGGCTAAATATAAAATAAACCTTAAAGTTTCATATTTTTATGTTTGATTTCGATGTAAATCTCAAAACGTGTATTTCTGTTAAAGTCTCGAGTTTGAAATCATTATAATAGTTCCTTTTAGACTTCGTTAAAGAAAGTAAAAAGCTAACTGAATAAGAACAGGTAGAAATATATTACAAGCTTTAGATATTTTCTGTACTAATAATATGTTTACCCAAGGGAAATTCCGCATGTCGAGTTGCAGACAAGCAGAAACAAAACATTCTTATTATTTTCATTGCAAATATGGTGTGAGACATCGCTGTCGTACTAAGCATAGAATTAAACTATTTGAAAATAATATAGTTATCATCATTATTATATTTTGGAACAATAAACAAAAGGGTGTATGAAATGTTTCGACAATAGGCACGAATAACAAAGGCTATTGTCAAAAAATACACGTGAATTAAATGCCATTCAAGATTAACGCTTTCATAAAGATTTTATGAGGTTTTTTTTTCGGTGCCAGGCTATGTGTTGGTACTTCATTGCTTCAATCACATTAGTAGTTTATGCGGTGTCGAAAAGCACTGGCTACTTCGATATTTTATGTAGCACATGTCGCGGTTCCCACTACCACCGAACCATTATTATTGAAACACCTTTTCCTTTGTGGTTCCAAACATATTTATTTCATAGCAAAAGTGCATTAAAATTCACTATTTTAAAGTCAACTGATCTGTTTTTGTATTTTTAACAACAGTAGTAAAAATGTGTCTGTTCTGAAGATGCGGAAACTCCACCAATTTGTTTGAAATTTATAATAATCATAACTTTGATACATTCAGTTGATTGTCTTCATAGATTGAAGTAGCCACATCTAGAAGGCTGTAATAGAGCACTTATCTTGTTGCATTGTATTAGCAAATTGATTTTGTATGTACGAAGGATAAAATATTGATGTAAAACCAGCGGTTCCAAAGAAATACTCGCTAACAAAGAGAATAAATGATTCAGTGTAATGCGCTTTCCATAAAATGTTCCTCAAAGTATAATTTGATCAGGAAACGTTTTGAAAATCATTCATGATGAAAAAGACTATAATTTGTGAAGCAAAGAGATGTCTGTGCGACTCCTGAAACAGGATTCAATAAAATATGTATGTGTTAGGTGTACGCGAGTAACAAATTTCCCTAATACACGGTCTGACATCACAAGCAAATAGAAAATTCTAGCGAAAATTTGGCCTTTGTCGTGGTGTACAGTGGAAATGGAATACGCCAAAAGAATATATCTCGCACATGAAACAATGTATGATAATTTACCGTAAACAGACGAGCATTTGAATTGTAAAAGGTTTCAATGGCTGTTTTGTGATGTATGCAAAGGGCTGCCTCAAGGATTTTATGCTCGAGGGTTCTAAGCCATAACTATTTATACTTATACGTAATGTATAAAAGAAAGTATTGTGTAGTATTCAACAAGCTAGGCGAACAAGTCATTTATAATACACTTTGACATCTTACTGCCTATTACGATGCTTCGCAAGAACTTGCGACGATTTATTGGTTTTCTCACGGATTCTATTTTAGATTGTTATGCCTTCTTTTATTTCTTTAATCATTGAAGCACCATTTACCACTTAAAATTTTCGAATAGTGTATTACGAAATCTATTATAGGATTTTCTGGCTACATAAATACTTATTAATTTTCCAAAATTAAATCATGTATTGTCGTTCTAGTAGTAACATGAATATTCTTGTAATCAGTCATAAAATGATAGTACTTTGGTAAATACACAATATTGTATATAAATCAGAGTTTTATTGTTTCCTTGTTACTAATTACTGCATTAGCAGGGTAAGATATAGATGGAAATAGCACATTTAAACGCTTATTTAGTAAATGAGGCCGTATTATAATGTAATTATCCATGAATAGTCTACGTAAATATCGAGTGGAGAAAGAGCATTAAGAGTTTTGTTAGTCTTTGTAATGAACATGTTGCTTCGTAGGTCGTCTTCTTAGTTCGTGCAAATTTGTGGTTGTATGATCAACCACCGTAAGGATAACAATCTTGGCAGCCCGAGAGAGTTATTCTCGTTGCAGGGGGCTTTCTTGTATTCTCTCTGGTAATGTATAGCGTAATTTATCTTTCTAAATTAAAAAAGATTTCGAAAAGTTTGTGCTATTGTCACGAGAAACTAATATAAATATCTACAAAGGATTCAAATATTCTTATTTTATTTATAAAAATGATAGCATAATGAAAACTAGTAATAATTAAGTCGATTGTGGGGCACTCCAGTTATGTATATAATAGTTGCTATAAATGTACGCAATTTTAGGCTAATTATGCTGAAATATAAAGCCATGAACAATTTCCCTGTCGTACAAAATATGTGATATTAGCATCATAGTGTTGGCAATGTTGTTGTGAAGTATGTGACACTTCTTGTCGTGTGCTAAATATTTCAAACATCCGAGGGTGTTGAGTAGAGGCACTCTTCTTTCGTAAGCGTGTCATTGTCTCAAGTGTGCTACGCTAAAAAGTCATTAGCCTACTTTCACATAGCAGCAAAGAAGAAGCCCTGCATACGTGTTGCGAATGCAACCATTTATGACTCATTAATCTCTCCATAGTTCTGCAGTGTTCCTCACTATCCTTACATCTATCTATTATTTTCGAAATATTAAATATGGTGCAATATAAAAAAATAAAATTGAAATAAATTCGGTTTTAGCGATAACGTTAAACATTGAACATGTTGTGTTCAAGAGAGATATAAAAGGCAAATGTTCGCGAATTTGAAATCCATTTACAGTCTTGTCACACCATTGTGTGTTTCCATCTTCCTTCAAAATGAAATATGGAAATGTTTCAGATTTGTAGCCACATAAAAAAGACATTACAGATAATAGCTGCCTATTTTATGCCTCACTTTACATCTATAACGTCCGCATACAAAACTAACACATGCTTTTATTATCATAGATAATATAGCAAAATAGCGGAGCGATCATTTATTTATTCGATATCATATAACTTTTTTTATTAAAACTATCGCTAGACTTTTTTGTTATCAATTTTGTTTAAACAAGTTCTAGAATTGAGACTAGTATTTTTATACTAGTTTAATCTGAAATAGAATTATTTAGGACAACAAACATGTTTTTTTATAAATAAATATTTAATGTTGTTAGCTTGTTCCAAGTAGACAGGTATAAAATTAATTCAAACAAGCAAAATTAATATTTATGGTGGAATTACAGTCTATAAAAATAAAGTATATTGCAGCCACGTTTCTGTATGAAATTAACAACTTCAATAAAATTAAAATTTAATGCCTGCTCATAACTTGCTCATATTAAATGATATGGTTCATAAAAGATGTTTATCACTTTTTGTTACTAACAAACAAAGTTTTATTTTAGTACACCCTTATTTTATCTTCTTCCACTATAAGTAACAAATACAATGATTTGAAAGTAATAAATCAGAACCAAATATTCTATGTTTACTGAATTGTTTTCTTTGTTTTTGACCTTGCTATACTAAGTTCGCGATAATGTTAGCTGAAGGAATTTGTAACTGCACTTACGTGTGTTATATTGCTAATTATATAAACATCATAAATGCATGTTAGTGTTAGAGAGTTAGCTAGATAATATATGGAATGGAGTAGCATAACAACAGACGTGTCACGGTGAGCTAGACAGACACACATAAGCCTCAGCAACTGATATGGATATCGACGGTAATGAGGTTGCCTGTAGAGTAATGAACGGTTGTGTGCAATGCTGCCAATGCAACGCGTCGCGATGCAACGCAACGCAACGCAAGGCAACGCAACGCAACACAACGCAACGAACAGCAGAACATCGAACATTGAGCCCATTGACGATTCGCATTTAATCACGTGATTACCTACTCCTACTCGATTCGTTGGCTGTATGTATGTGACATGCTATTAAACTGAAGATGAGATGTGGCTCTCATATTCCGCCCATCTCATCTCCCCTATTCTAGCAGTCGATAACTATCACACCCCTAATATGTTGTTAGCATATCTCCTATAACGAAATAGGACACGTTCACCGATTACCCTTATTTACTTTCTTACACGAATTTAGGATTGAAATCATGGAAATATATATAATATATTGGGCAAACCAACAACATTTGATGAGACACAGAAGAAAAATATTCTTATATTTTGATGAGGAGGATATTGCTCAAATAATGCAATATTTTGCACTCGTAATATGTTTTTGTAGTGTTCACACACACGTCATTGTAATATTGTCATTTACTGTGATGTGGCAGTCAAAGTCTATACGCATTTAATAAAAGGCATCTTTCACCATGAAAAATCATCATATCATTTGTAAAATACGTTATATAAAGTGAGTAGCTAACGATTTGTATAATTTGCTAAACAAGTCAGCAAAAGGAATTATTATTTTGTACATATATACATAAAGGTGGGTACAACTTACAAAGCAACACTGTGTCAAACTCTTTCGTAATATTTTTAGCCAAATTTTTAGATAGTATAACTTTTAAATTTTCTAGATAATTCAAATCAACATGAAAAATGTTTACTTTGGTTTTCTGCTGTGCGCTATCGTCTACCTTCAAACGACATCAGCGGCATCATTTAATAATGTAAAGCAATCCAATAGCGTATCCCCACAAGCAAGGGCGAAAAGAGGTATCATATTTTGGGAATTCTTGACACCGCGTATACCGAAAAAACATTCATACCGTATCGGAAGAGAAGTTATAGATTTACAAAAAAATGCATCAAATATTCAACCGCTCGAAAAAGTTGCGATAATTGGACCTAGTTTTGATTCGATTACCCAACAGCCACACACAGTTGTCAACTCGGGTAGAAAAATAGTTATGAGGAAAACGATTAATTTACCAGAAAATAACATAAGTGTCACGGAACGACCAAAGAGAGATGTGGCAGCCGAATTATTGAAGGGTGTCGGTAAAGTAGTCGGAAAAGTAGTCTGGCACCAGGCCACCAAGAATATTGACCCGGCCAAGTTGCTGAACGATACCCTTGCTTATATCGAAAGATTAGATTTCCAGCCGTATTATGGGGGGCCAGGGTATTACCAGCCGATTATGTGGTAGGGTTATATAAATAACAGACTTCTGTTTTATTCGATGTAACCAGGGAACTACTTTTAAATATGTTATCTTTAATTTATTGTACTCAATCTTAAGTTATTTGAAAATAAAGACTTTTTGTAGCATAAATTAAATAGCACTTCGTAGATGAAAATCCTCAAAATAATAGGCATGTGGTAAGCTTTTACTGTGGAGAAAATGAACCCATTTAATTACTATAACCGGTATCAATTTACTAAATTACAAATTACGCCTAACTTCAATAGTTCAATATTAAAATTTATAACTAGAATTTCAAATTTTAGAACCAGATTTTTATATCCCCTCCACTTTATAGTAACAGTGTTGCATGTAATACAAAGACAATTTTGAAATACGTAAGTGAGATTATGTCCACTTTTGGCAAATTGTCTGATTGTGCTTTCCCATAACCAATATCACTCATATTTAATAATAATGTATACTTGTAACTCTAACCTTTCGAAAAATAATTAATCATTAGGCTTGCCATATGCATATTATAAAGAACATAAGACTAAAAGAGGTTAAAGGATTGTTCACAGCAAAACAATCAGTAATTAAGCTTAGAAAATTACAAATAACAATCTAGTTTGTATTATAACAAGCAATGCTAGCCATTCCAAGCAACAAAATTAACACAATATATGATAAATTTTGTTGCTGTGAACGTTAACGTTGTATGTCATACAACAAACTTTACTTATAATTTCTAAGCTTAATTACTGATTGTTTCGCTGTGAACAATCCTTAAGGTAACATTTATCTCATATCTAATAGCATTGCCGAATCTACTTATGAAAACAACTAAAATTTACTACCAACTTAATGATAATAACCCTATTCCCTACTCCAAATAAGTTTATAGGCGTAGTATCGTCATAAGCCTATAAAGCGCAAAACTTAAATAATTCGTATCTTCTCTAATATGAAGATTTCAGAAAACAAAAAAATATGTATAGTTCGAAAAAAAAATTAATATAGGCTTGCCACATGGTTATTGCTAATAAAGATATGGATTGATAGTGGCGGTGTTTATAAACAGTTTGGAAACGAATCAAATATGATCTAGAAGATATAGCATTAAGATAAAGCGACAATGCTAAGCTGTCATGAATAAAACAATAACGTAAGCAGTTTCAAGTCGAGACAAAGCACGATCATGACGCTTTAGTATAATGTTCGTGTTCAGTTACTGCCATTCAGAAGCAAATTACTGTATTAATCCACAACAAGTACCAAATGTAAACAGAGATCTAATATATGCGCGACGTTACATTGAATTTGCTGCCTGCTGCACTTACCCCTATTGACTTGCGTATGTATACACATGCGCAAATCATCTTGTTACTTCATTCGAGTTACTAGAACTTCACGAGTTGCATTCTATAGATCAAGTGGCGAGGACTGTACGTTTTATCTCTTCCGTATTCTTTATGGTTGTAAAAGTATATATTTTTCTAGACATTAAAATTCGTTCATGAAAAATTAATGATGAAATATTGACCAGAAACAAACAAAAAATGGATTGAAAAGACCTTTGGTAAACAATTGCTGTGAAAAATGTAGAAACCGCTTAGTTATTTATGTCGGTAGCGTACTGATAAAACAATACAATTTCGTTTTGTTTTAGATTCCGTGAGTAGCTTGGAGAAAAATAGCTCGAACACTTATAAAACTTTAATATTGATCGTGTACGTTGGAAATGAATGAAAATTTAAAGTCATAATAGAGAATTTTCTCAAATAAAATAACAAACAATTCTAAGAAATTCTTTAACATGATACATCACAAATTGCCTCTCAGACTATGCTTAACTTTAATAGCCTGTTGCACAACTATGGATCTAAAAGATAGGGAATATAAGTTTTGAATTTATGACTTCTACAATAAAACCTCCTATTTATGAAAAGGAGCTGTGTAGCGTTTGAGCCGAAAACTATGATTGTATATCTTTTAATGGTATCTTTAAAGTCATTATTAATTTATCTGTACATTATCTTGAAAATAGCTAACAAAGTATTCATTTTTTTGTATTAATTTACGTGAAATTAAATTGAAGCAAAACGTTAAAAGCTGTTCATCTCAAAAACCGGCAACAACTGCTGGCAGAGGTAAATTATCGGTGTCCCGGTTAAACGATTTTCCTCTCATTAAAAATAAAAAAATCGTGTATAAATTAACAAAAAAGAAGAAGCAAGTCAAAGTAACATCAAAGGGTACATTAATATTAAAATAAAAAAACTCATTAAAAATGATTATGAAAAAACCACATATTCTTCGTTTGCAAGAAAATTATTTTCAAATATACACAACACGAAATTTATGTTTAATCATTTTAAGTGGCTTTTACCACCCGATTTATAGGAAAATACTACTAGGACGAGAATAGTATTTGTTTTAAGACAATCATAAAAATAGAAGTATCACTCGAATTGCTTGTCTGTATTAATAAAAAAGCTTTATTTTGTTTCAAATTCATACTACGATAGCTATGAAACAATATCAATATGTATTGTAACTAGGGAAATTGAAATATAAAATAAGAAACATATGTAATAGATATTCATTGAATAGAGCTAAAGGCATTGGTGCATGAATCTATGCTTGTTAAAGGTAATTGAACAGAACTTCCGTTTACCATTTACTAAATTAATTTACCACCATTTCTAATTTTGTCGATATGTTCTGAAACCTGGAAAGAGAAATAGGATTAGAGGCAATGCGCAATTCCGACTCACACACCACGTTGCTACGGGTCGCCTTAAGGGCAGCCGCCCAACAACCCGCAAAACTAACGTTACAAAAGACAAAAAAAAAAAAAACGGTTGGAAATAACCAAAACTGTACTTTACATATACACTATGTTTTTATCAAAACAATACACTACTAAACGTTGTATTTGGGGCAGAATCTCCTTTCTGATTTGAAAAACGATATTACACTCGTTGCTGTTCACTGTCTACTGAGAATGAACACAATCGAATAATAACGGATACATTAATATTACTCATTAAGACTTAATAGTTCGATGTTTCATCGTAAATATGGTTGCGCAACAATTGCATCGAGAATAAACTGAAGTGTGTTTACATTTAAATATATTTAGTTTCAATCTTATATTCGTGATAGGATAAGCTAACGCATGATTGTGTGGCGAGTTGTATAGATTTTTGGGTTAAAATGTTGCTCTCGCAACTGAGATGCAGTAATATTGATTTTATGTCAAACCAATCAGACAACGGTTTATAAACCACAGTATTATAAACTCATTTGTATCAGTGCATACATATGTTATATTTACTTGTCGATACTGAATCATATTACAAATACATACAATCCCAGCAAACACACAACATAAAGATATTATCTCATACATATCTAGTATATATCTGAGATATATACACGTGGTTTGCTGGGATGTCTTTGATATCAGATGCGATTCTAAATTAAAATCAAAACGAAATGATTTGTTAGTGAAACTCAGTTATATTGTGCTCCAACAGAGAAATCTCAACAGTATCCTGAGACAACACATCAGTTTCCTGAAACATCTCAACAGTATCCTGTGCTCCTGCATACTGGATTCTTTCTGGATAAGTTCAATTGGTAAACCATGAGTAATTTTTGAGTATCCCTATGTACCAACTCTGTGTGTCCATCTATGAAAAGATGTAACGGTTTGTGACGGTTTGCCAACGTACCGGTCAAGGTATACTTTGCCTGCACAACCATGTTGCCCAGATCTGTACCTAATTCAAACCCATTCTGTTTTCGCGCGTTTTCGGAGAGGGTTCACTGCAGCTGGTAATACACATACAGAGCTAATCAACTAGCTAATAGTTGTATCGAAAATGGTATATGCCCAACCCCTAAGCTTGTTCGAAATTATCAGTGACTTATTTTGTTTCCAATTTCTAAATGATTTAGTCAGCAATATATACATATTTAAATATTTCCAAGAAGTCTCTATTTATAGTCTGAAAATTAATTATCATAAATTACAATATTTCTTGGTCAATGTCCACACAACCACACGAACATTAGAACCGAGAGCCTCGGGGCTATTGTACGGGGTTCCTTCAGAAACCACAGACTAGGTTAAATGCAACAAACTCGAGTTACGGTTCACCTCGATTCATTTAAATGGTTTACACACATTGGGAGGGTTTAGCTAATCGATTGTGCGGGAGGTATCGGGTTTAATTGATTGTATTGTAGTTTTACCAAAAAACTGTATTAATCTTAAAGCCAGAATTTGGCAAATAATTGACTGACCCGTTCTTACGAAACCCTTAAAGCTTGGCCGGTTAGTCACATGTCCGCTCTCTACTCCAAAGCGGTGGATTTGTGGCTGATTAACTTAGTGGCGGGGTGTCAGAAAACTTGGCGGAGTTCAGTACTTGATTCTAGAAAACCAAGATATAGTTGAAAAGTGCTGGTATCGCTTTGTACGATGGCACGGGGCACGTTGATTGGCAAAGCCGTTGGTCGTAGAATCTCGCTGGGGCCACCGCAGCAACGAGGAGATGCTACAACACATTTACTAACTATTCTTTCGAAATTTCAGCTATTCTAAGTACAGTGGCACTCTATTCCTAAGTCGCTCGAGTCCAGGTTGCTGCGTGTCTGCCCTTAGGGCGACCCGTGGCCAAGTGGTGTGCGAGTCGGACTTGCGCATTGCCTCTAATCCTTTTTCTCTTTACAGGTATCAGAACATAACGATGAAATTAAAAAAGGAGGTAAATTAATAATGACTATTATAAGCAAATGCTAATACGGTTTTAGTAATGCCTCAAAACCCTCGATATATAGTTGGTAATAAAACAAAGATATTTAACATTAAGTGCAAATACATGTGTATCCCAAGCAGGAAAAATAATAAGTTATCGCTAGGTATTGGTATTCCATATCCATTCCTGAAATATGTGAAAGTTCCCAATGAAAAGCAAAAGCATCCTGTTCGTATTATTATCGTCCAATAAATCCTATACAATACTCGCTGCCTCACGATTCCGTATTGTTCGATTCTTCGTAACACAATTCTATATGATGCATCGCCACGCATTTTTACGATTTTATTTGTTATCTTAGTTGAATTGAATTCTCACGCCACTAGATCATGAACATTATATTATATGTTATTTTTTACTTAAAGTAAACATAATCATTTTATTATTTAAATATCGCGTGCCTAAAATATACCCATTTCACAATTAGTTTCATTGTTTTAACTCCAACCGCTTTAGCTGCACATATCCAAAAACGCACACACAGGAAAATTGTCAATATGAATTCAGGGACGTCAAAACATACATTTCGTATTCGTAAATGTATAGTTAAACAATTTTTTTTGCACAACAGTAGTTATGAATTCAATTTTGTTGTACAAATAATAAATATGATTAAAATTGATGGTTTTCCACCGTGATTGATTATAAGGCATTGGCGAAAATATACACAGAAGTAACTTGCATCTAGTGCAGAATGTAATTACTGTGAAAACGATATTCAATGCTCGTCTATCATAATTATTACTACATACATCAGATTTGTAACAAAAACAAATGATAATAATAGGCTCACATACACAAAATTAATGGTTTTCATTAATTCTACACGGGCATACTTTGCACATTTTTAAACCATTTTAACTGTCTTCGATAAAGTTTTAAAAGGGTCTATTGTTAGGATGAAATGAGATTTTATCGGAGTTCGAAATTTTTCATGATTACAATAGTTCCATTTAGACATCGTCCAGGAAAGTAATAAAACGGTTTTATCTACGTTTTTCTAGCGAAATATTATGGAAAAACTTTCTATAGACAACAAAGAATAATTGAAATGAGTGTTGTGTGCGAGGGCGGCAGTAGAGACACGTAAATTGGAATACTAAATTTAATGATGCGGTCGCTGGTGAACGAGTCGCGGCGCGGCGCGACGCGGTTGCACGTTGAAGAATAATATTTACTTTTCTTCGTTGAGTTTACATCAAATTACATTTTCAACAAGAATCCTTTTGATAAAATCGTCAATCAAGCTTTAGATACGCCACTTTTTTTCTTGAATATTTTTATAAGGCTTTTTTAATTAAAATTGTCTCTACGCTTATATTATATTTTCCTTGCTATACCTGCTCGGCAGCAGATTTTCGTTTCTTTGAAGAAAAGGGATGTAATGTTAGGTAAACTTTAATATAAATTGAAATTCATTTACAAACCACAAATATATAATATATGTCTGCTCTTGGTTAGAATGATTAACTTCAGTTCTTCATAGATGTTAGTAATTATGCCATAATCATAAATTGTGGATATGGCAATCTGTTTTTACATTCTTAGACGAAGTCTAAAACGAAGTATTATATTCATGAAAAATGTTCATCTTTCTTCAATTGTTTATATTTTAATAATTGTATCGTATAAAACGACTACAAGCAAACAAAACAGATTGCCTAATGACCCTTTCAGATAAATTGAAAACATGTCACCCTGATATAAGGTCTACGGTGTAAACTCGGCTATTATCATGTTACCTCTGTCATTGTCTTGGCCCATTATTCCCTATGTAAGCACAGCGGATAAAGGAGAATCGTTATTACCTGTGATAACCATTTGCGAATTACAGAACAGCAATTTAAAATAGGAATAAAATCCAAAATTTTCAATTAACTTTTAATTGGGGCAAAGTCGTACCACCAAACTCAATCTCAAAATATCCGTTTTAAGGGTCCTTGAAACCATTTGACTATTTTCTCAATGACGTCTTCAGATTTGGTTTTAATTCGCCAGTGTTACTGACATCCTGGTAAATATTAGTAACTTTGTGCTAACGTACGCCGAGCTAAATCGAATTGAACATTTATTTATTTATAAGAGAACTACGAGAACTTTTATATTATATTTGCAATGTATATAGTCCAGAAAAATTGTATAAAGTTCAAATGAATAAATGAAATGAGTATTTTTAATACTATAGCATGATAATAACATGTATTGTTCACATAATACATTGGCGAACAAATGCAATGATAATTTCAGTAGGCACTCACGAACATGAAAGTAACATTCATAAATATAGGTTTTTGTGTTCGTACATATTATCCAGCCGAAGTATTTTCGCTGTAATGTTAACATCAAATGTTATTCTCTGTAATAATCACAGACGTATATCTAGCCATTATTTTACATTACACACACACACACACACACAACACACGGCCCATACATTTGCTAACTAAACCGAACATGGCAACATGCTTTTAAAAATTTAAACCGTTTTCAACTGGTGCCTTTTTATTGCATTAGTGCCCATTTGCCTACTCGAAAACTGTCGCATTCATTTTCCATTCGGCAGCCGTTATTACAATTACATATAAACAATATATAATTGTTCGTTATAAAGACTATAACCTCGTTTAATGTAAACATTTAGTTTCTAAATTTTCCTGTGATCAATAATGGGAGATATAAAAATATGAGATTTTTAACATACTTTTGGTTATAGTTACATTTCTTAATACCATAAAACAATCTTATCCGATATATTGTCTCTCATTTTACTAATCGTTGCATTGTTCCAAATGAACTTGGGTAAAAATGCCATTGTCTTAGTTTAAATGGCGTTATGAAAGCTTTACAAATGCAAAATATACTCATTAGTCTATTTTTAGTTCTCGTTCTCTTTAGGAAGCTTTCGCTAGTCTGCGACTATCAACTATCGTTCTTTAGTTATTTTTTTTGCCAAGGAAAATAGATGCAGTCAGCTATGAGACAACCAATGTACTTCTTTATATGAATGCAAAGAAAGCTAGAGTTTTGTTCATTGTCTTACCCATTTTGTCAAAGAAATATTCTATGTAAAACTAAATATGGAAGCATTAATGGTAGATTTAGTTTAGTTAAATGAAATGTAAGAATATGTCCGGGTAATTGTGAACACGCTCGCCAAGTTCAGAAACTATAACATAAAGGTACATTGATTACGAAGGCGAAAGACGGAATCATCAGTCGGCATAGAAGCAAACGGCAGTAGTGATTTCCTGGCTGTAGATGCGCTTTGCAATAAATAACGTGCTGTGCACGTTGACAGAATTCGGAAGGAGTGCGGCAGGCTGCACTAAGCGGAGGACCATAATTTAATCTAAAAGTGCTGATGCGATAAACATACAGCGATATTAAAAAGAATTCTCCGCTTGCACAGAAACAGTTTATGCGGTCTACGTTATTTCTTAATTCTGATCAATTTTTATCTCATCACAAATAAGTGTATAAAACCATGTCGGGAGTAGATCACACACAACATTTCGATGTCACGATTATAGTAGATAACAATTTAGAAATATAAAAAATACTTTATGTATCTATAAAAACGTACTATTGACTGGAAAATCGCGTTTGAAATTGTTTTTATGTTAATCACGGTATCAACGAATATCAAAATATCCAACAAAAATAAAACAATATTATTATTTTATTATCGCAAAATCCGTTCATATTATATTAAAAATAGATATGAAACAATACATTCCTGCGTGGCAGCATACATATTATATGTTGGTTATTTAATATAAATACATATATGAACGACGAGTCAACATAATATATATTATAAACAAACAATCATGATATATGAAATGTGGAATAATATTTACCTGCATTGCTATTGATAAACATCACCAAATTACTTAACAAGTGACGGCCCAATTTTATTAATTCTAATTTCCGACTAAACGCAAGTTTATCGCCGCACGACTTATAATCAATGGAAAAAATTTAGAAATCATTATTTTATCCACTTATATTTTTAAATAAGGAAACACATTTTGAGGAGCCCTGTAACCATTTTCTCATTGATGCCTTATCAATAAGAAATATTTCGAACGTGAGATTTGAACAGATATTTATAAGTATTGAGATGAATTTATTTTATGTTTGTTTTGTACAAAGTGTAGAGTTTCAACATGATTGCATTCCAGGAATCCTTTCAGTCTGTTGTCAATTTAAAAAGTGATTATCATTGTGTTTCATTTTGTTGGAGTGATGTGGAAGTAGTGAGGACAGTAAGCGGATCTGTTGGTTAAAACCGATGGTATAGATATATAGATGTTCATGTCGCCCGCAGCCGGAGAGATATCTGCAAAATCAGCAAGATAATATCTCAACCCCTCCCATTCTCCGTCTGTAGACTTGGTTGGTTTTATACACATTTCTCACTTCAAAGTCCCCGTGTCATACGCATGAATCAATCACACTGATGGATGGCGTGCAATTTCCACGACTATGCTTGGATATAGGGATTACAACTTATCTGTGGGTCCGCCTTCTTCCTATTAAGCATTTTTATATATCTCTTCCTTTACTACAAATGCATTATTACTTTCTTGGACGATGGCTAAAAGGAAGTTTTATAATCGTGGAACATTTCGCGGTGTATTTCACTAAAACATACATTTCAAACAAATATTGCTAAAATATCTATAACTATTAAAGAAAATGAATTCTATTGTGACAGAGATAGACGTTGATAATCGCTGTGTCTCAAATGACATGCAATTAATATTCTACTAATGTGTTAATACCTTCAGTAAACCGCTACGAACGAGGACACGGTTTGCGTATCCGTTGTGGCAGGACTAATTTGCTTGGCACACAAACGTATATACATATATATTGTATGTAGAATATTATACATCTTATAATGGGCTAAATTTCTATATATAAAGCATACAGTCTCCATTTCACTAGCACTTGCACCCAAACAATGCTTCATCTTTCACAACAATCCATATAGTATGATAGCGGAAGTACGTCAATACTTGGCACAGTGTGTTTGTCTTTGTCAAACGCACATCTCGACGTTTACAAACTGCCAATGTACGACACATTATTATGATGTATTGACTGTTGTCCTGTGTTACCGATGTTGCACAAATCTAACGGATTTATTAAGATAAATCAGTCTATCTATCTAGTTAGCCGCAAGGTAGTTGTTGGCTTGGGATATTCTTAGAGCTACGTTAATTGTATTTGACTTGTGCTTGATATTCGATGGCTGGAGGGTCATTCTGTTTGTATGTGAACCACAGTGCAAAGAGATTAGGGTCTGCAAACCAATCAGCGCAGCATCGCGAGTGGTTAACCAAGTGGACAGCACCAGTACCTCTCACAAGTGCCAGATAAAGTGCTTCAAAGACACGCAGGCAAACGAATACGCGCACGTAGGCATCTCAAACAAAAATATTCAGTAAAATATAATTGCTGAATAACGTATTTAAGAAGAGATGAAGTGCATCCCCTGCATCAATAGATGCTTTCATATTGCGACGTCTATCAATATTGACATGACTTTTTGTTGTTGTTGGTGTTGTTGTCCTATTAAGATGATAGAGTCGTTTTTTATTTCTGAGCTGCGACCTGTCCTTTATATTCAAGTGACATCGCGCATAGATAATATATTTCTACAAAAGATTTCAGCTCGCTATAAATCCAACTAAGAGCTTTTGTGAACTCGGTCGCACTATATGGATTGTAAATCACTTCACCGATGCTCGTCCCACGTACTTTCCCGTTTGTTATTTGATTTAATTATGCAAATGCTCTATCCCTCTCTCTTTGTCACTCTCTTCGTACTGCTTTTAGTTTACATTTGCGCTGCATCACAATTCGTTCTAATTGAGTCCACAAGATCGCACTGAATTGAAATTAAGTATTTTTTAACGGTATTAACTTTCTTTACGAACTGTCGCTTATCCTAAAATAATACTTCACTGATTCCAAACTACAACACAGACTTTTAAATGAACTATTTAAAATACACATTCAAAGCATTCAACATAACATTTAAATCCACTTCGTGTTGAACTATTTTGCGTATCGAGTTTTAATTGATTTTACTCCAAGTCTACTTCACACGACTTTCTGATACTATTGTGTTGTAAATGAGATGTTTTTGAGCCTAACAAATGATCTAGTATATTGTCTACTATAAGTGTTCGGTTAGATGAAAATCTCGAAGCATCCAATAAACCCCCGCTTAGAATATAGGATGGCAACACAGAATATGTGCGACAGAACTTGCATCGCCTCTAGATTTACGACTTATAGAGGGTCCAACACCACCATTGCTCTTTTATGGTCTGCTTTTATGAGAATATCCAACACAGTTATTTGGATTTAATGCGAAATGTTTAACTATCCTAGAATGCGTTGTTTGTTAAACTACATTACAGTTACAGTGACATTTTATCTGATATTGTACAAATATGAACTGGAACAAGCACCAATGCTTCCAACTGCTAGCTAAAACTAATAATAATAAAATATAAAAATAATAATCGAACTCAAACATTCATATTCAATATATATATATATAAGAAATAAATAGAATTGAAAAACCAATGGTATTTGTAGCTCGACGTACAGTACAAAAGAACCACTTACAGCTGACGTTTGTTGGTTAAGTGTTGTGCATCCGTTTTATATGTGCATTGTGATATTTTAGACGTACAAAATGAAAGTAACTGTAAACTTGATTCAGCGTTGATTGACATCACAAAAAGTATGTTTGCATTGAACGACATACGTAAAAGCCAGTGGTTTGTGAAATCATCTAATTCTCTATACATCATGCCCATTAAATGTAGAAACTTAATGAACTGGGACCTTAAATTAGAGGTGTTCTAAAGTTGGCTGAAATCGATGTAGTACCTTCAGAGAAGAACAGGCCATAAATTTAGACTTAAGAGCGAACATACATCAGAGAAAATTCTTTTCGACTCTGAGAATATTGCACAACCGAATATTTATGAACTTTCACAGTAGAACGTTAAGTTATTGTCGAATTATGTTTCGATCAATAGGAATTTGTAAATATTGTAACTGGTATGCAGCGAAAACTTCAAAATTAAAATGTACAACCACATAATTCGATATTTGAACTTCCAATAATGTCACGTGGGTGCCAACTTCTTATTTTCTTTCTCAGCGGATAGATTTATCGTGGTCTGACGTTTTTGCTTGAAAACTTTTATACAAGTTCAGGTGACTTTTTCTTCCATATAAGTTTGTTGTCTTTATCTTTCTGTTTCGCAAGAGAGCGCAAGATTTTTTTTAGCCGTTATTCAAAAGCTTATCGTAACGTTTATATTTGTACTGGGCGAGCTGAATGCATTGGTACCTATGCTTGTCATAATAGAAATTTTGACAAATAGTCATACAAATATAAGATAAAATTGTGTATATGTATTTTATGCACGTAACCTATTTGAATAGGTGAAAAATTGTAAAGATTTCGGGAGCTTATTCTTGCGTATATAAAATTGGTCAATTTCGTAAATTCTGCGATATTTTCGCCAATCGATCACATATTTCAGCAACAGCCACAAATCCAATTCACATCTTATAAAATACAAAAATGGTTACGACAATTTAAAGACATCGATTATTTTAAAATCATATTGATTTAAAAAATGTAGATGATCGATGAATTGATTATATTTAGTACCTTAATCATGACGAGTTACAGTCGTTGAAATTCATTGGAAATTTAATTCGATATTCACTTAGCTGTAATAAATATTTGATCTAGTGCTATAAACTGTGAAGGAATTGAATTATTCAAATGAAAATTTATGTGACCGAAACTGTCAGGTGATATAACTTTCGAATAAACAAAATGACGTCGCATGGGTCAGCATCGAATTGGTAACCAGACGAACTCTGCGGTGCGTTACAGTTCGCTTGTTCTCGTGTTGCTACCGATCCTCATTTATATTTCAGATCACCTATAAAATGAATTGTGAAATTGTCTGCTAATCTTTACCACCGTATTGATCGGGGTAAAATTGTTATTTTAACCACATTGGAAGTTTAAATTTGATTAATAATAAAACATACACTGAGAACTGAATTGAAAATGTTGTCAAGTACGTTTATTAAAGTTTACAAAATTCGGATAAATTTCCAATAACCAGCTCTCCATACATTAATACAATTGTATTAATAAGCAGCGTATATAACAATGCACTCGTTACTGTCACTAAGAATTATGCTTGTGTAATAAATTGTAATAATAATACTTCAGTACAAAAGCATCTTTATGCAGGAAATAACCTTTTGCTTGCGTAAACTGAAAGCGAGCACGATCTCAGGGGAAGCTGTGACCGCCGTTGCCGGTTGCACGCCGCAAAACGTATTGTTGCTCGCCGTTACTTGTACGAGTTAATTTTGGAATGATGATCTATTTACTTAGTTAATAATAACACCGACAGCCTCGTCGCGTTTGCCTTTTTTGTGTTCATTTGTCTTCATTTTCTGTATTCCCAGCAGACGTTCCTTCTCTGTGTAAACATGTTTATGAAGCTGCGACTCTCCGACTATAACCATTCATAATTATAATTTCAGTCATACATACATAACGATATGTCTTTTTACTTCAATTCAAATGACACATACATTTACATCCCTATTATCATTCTGTAAGTCACTTATTTCTTTATGCTTTTCACAACAAATAATTAATGATAGTTCATGAACCAAACAATAAAATGCGCATTGCTTCGTATATATTTAAGCTAGTAATTAATAACCTAATCTTGAATATTTGTAAATCACTAACAATCGAGTTCTTTGAGCGCAAACACAATAACCTGTGTCTTGCGTGCTGCGCATTCCTGGATCAAAGTAGGCCACAGCGGTTTTCTTAATTTAAAGGAAGAAAGGTAGTTATTTACCTACGCTATGATTGATTGGTTTACTTGATGAATGATGGTGCTAGCATGTGCGACATATTCGTGCTACTTATATATCTTTTACGGAATCAATTCACAACTGATTAATTACTCTAATCCGTTTTATGTACAGCCTTTCGCTCGCCGGCATTTTCAAATGATATTGTCTTGTCATGTACATTCAGTTTTTGTAGCAGAGACTAAATTTTTACATAAAATTGAAGACAACGGCGAAGCTATACTTTATTCAACTTGAAATGAGGCAATCTCGAATGAATCTAACTTTGAGAAAGCGACGTCTCAACGAAAGGAACGTGATTCGAATGATGTTGGCCGACTCATTATCTGTGCATTGTGGTACGCAAATCGATAAACATGACGGCAAAGCATCATTATTTTTATTAAAAATAATCAACTGTTCAACGACTTTGTCATTTAATGAAAAGTTGTTTGTGAAAATGTTAGTAGGTATTAGCAACAAGTTTACAATTCCATGTCACGTAAGAATATGCTGTTGCTCTGCGAGTAGAAGTAGGTACGTGTTCGATAATACAGAATTGTAGTGTAGTGAATCAGTAGCTGAAGAACACGAATCAAACTAAGAAGACGGAAATGAAAGTTGTTTCAGGCGGCGCGACTCCGGTGCAGCGGGCACGTCCACATGCGCGTGTACTCTGTTATACCATCTACGCTCTTGAGTGTGCTCGACATTTCACAGGGAAATTGCCAATTTCAGCCTACAAACAAATTCGTTTACAAGATGCTTCTGTGTGCATTCACACTCATCTTACACTTGCACCATATTCGACCAATTAATCAATGGGTGAAAACATATTTTTCATACAGCCTCTATGGCCTTTAAGTTCACAATCGGATATAAACATCTGGGCACTCACTTAATTTTGTTAAAATCAGAGGAGATGTCTTATGACCGAACAACTGAACGAGCGACATACGTACACCCATATACATTTTAGGAATCAGAGATCCGTGAAATGTTACAAACAGGACGAACTAAAAATTGTTTTCGAGGTCCATTGGAGAAAATCCATTCCCTAATGATACAAAATATGATATGGTCATCCTGCGCCTAATCTAACATCATATCGCCGAAATCGACGAGCTAGTCCGACATATGATGGACACAACATCCATCTTCATTCACATGACTACACTGATAGCTTCGGTACACGATACACCATTTTGTTTGACTAATCACTTCGTAGCATGCATACATATACATATTCTTGCTTCGGCTATTTGCGATATTCGGTTTGTTATTATTCTGGATTGTATTTAGCGGTCAATAGAAGAAGGGGAAACACGATGTTCACGAATTCCCATTTATGCTTTTATAAGAACAATAGTATTGCTTTATAATATACATGAATAGTCAGATTCGAACGTGTATTTCCATTATAATGTTTCGATCAAAAATGTTCATGTTGTCAATTCTTCTTTATATACATTGGTTTAAGAAAGTAAAAGTAGCTTTATGAATATATGTAAAGTCAACCTTTTATAATGTAATATTTAACTCACAAATGAATTGTTTTTGTGATATCGTCAAACAATGGTATGCTCATGCAAGATCATCCATTAAGTGAACATTGTACTGCATTCTATAGTAAAGTAAATTCCCCCTCACCGTACTACTATACATAATAAACTTAATATGACTTTCAACGGATTTAATCAAGTTTCAGATAAGCTTGTATGTAAACGAAAGGTCACCTTCATGTTCGAGGGTACTAATGTATATTAGATATTCATGGGTGTATTAGAGAGGGGAGTAGGGCGAAATGGTCCCTTCCCCCACAACATACTTGACATGGCACGCAACCAGTCAACTGTCACATATCTTATTGCATGCAGCCTTTCAGGCATGCTATCCTATCCCCCGAACCACAGGAAAAGAAAAACTTCGCTCAGGATTTAAAAATAAACATAGCCCATTTCATGTGCAAACTGATGTGTGTTTTCTTATGCAGCACATTATCATAAAATGTGCAGCATTCCAATTTTAACTTTCGATATATTATTTTAATTTCTTTAAACATGTTCATGGTGACTACACATCCTTTCAAACTTCGACCAAGAGCGTAAAATTTTAGTTGGTTTTAAATTTCCGGAGTTAAGCGGATTTAAAATCAAAACAAGCATAGGTGCAGGTGACAATGCCTTTAGCTTGCCGTATTATCTTTATCTATACAGTACAGATAATTAATTTTTTTCCGGATAGAAAGTATATACACAGTTGAATCAGTGAGGAGTGGAATGCATTTTATATATGATACGGGTTCGGCCCACGGGTTAGCCTAATTTTAATTAAACATGCAAAAGATACAAAATAGCTGTCTAGACGTGGTATTTTTATAGCAGTTTCTAAAATGGTGTTTTCCTGTGATATTTTAATTTCAAATTAGCCCGCATACATAATGCATGAGTTGCATAAAGCAAGCTAGACTATTGCTCTTATACCCCCACTTTTTAGTATGGTATATATTGAGCAACATCCAACATTTTGGTAATTGACATGAAGGTTAATTGTTTATCGCCAGTGGACTGTATGCTAAAGTATGGCTATTGTAAACGAAGTGTATAGTATAAAACAGAATTCATGTCCATTGAATATATTGGAACAAGTAAAAAAATAATCGGGCTGTCCCATAAATTTAACTTATGGGCCAATGAAACTTCAATTAAATAGAAAACGATAGAATTATTCTGGTGGTGAAATGTATTCGTATGTGAAACCTTTTTTCTTTTTTTTTTGCTATTTCAGTCGTACGGCAAAAAACAAGAGCGCAGCTTACGAAATGGAACAGCCGATCGTAAAGCAGTTACATTTAAATATATATGCGGCAGCTGTTACATTGTGCACCCGAAATAAAACGCCGATATCGGCGAATGGATAATCGGCGAAAATGCTTGTTAATACATTAGCCATCGATTTACGATTAACCATTAGATTTCTCTTCACTATTTATATTAGTTATTACTTAAATAAATAGCCTAATTTTTCACTAATTTGAAATGATTCTCATTAGCTTGAAAGTACGTTATAATCTGCTTAAATAATAAAATTTTATGGCAGACTGATCTAGATGAATTATCTAGATAAGTTTAAACGCTGGAATCGTTGGTTTGATGTCCTGTCTATGTCCTGCAATTTGCGAAAAATATGCAATAGATAAGGATTTAGCTAGAACGACCCCAGCGCGTTTATCACAAAGATTACCGGGCAGTTTCAAATAAGGGTGTAAAGTTGGGCTGGAAGAGTCTTTTTAAACAATCTTAAATTACGGGCACGTACTCGTATAAATTTCTTATCAATAGATAAGTATTCAGTGTGCTTTGGTTGCACTTCCCATTTCTATAAGCTTCACTGTAATTTACCAAACTGAACGTATATGTACGTACAAGATAAATATTGACTGAGAACATTCATCATTTATGACCGATTGAAATCATTTGACAATCTATCCAGTGCCCGTTCGTAAGCAATGCTTTGTCTTTTCCGTGGTGGAATTAATTTCCTTTCGATCGGCTTGCGTTGCTTTGTATGTCGGTATAAGCTGTATGGAACTAATAAACCGATTACTGCAATATTGTAATACTGAAATGAGCATGTATTTTAATACTTATACGTAAGTACTGGCGTTGAAACCCTAGACTCTGTAGCGCTCCTTCACCAGCTTATAATTATCTTTCTAACGATATTAAATCTGATGAACTTAGTACTTACCAGCAATTGTGGTGCAACTCCACTGTAATACCTACCTTACTTAGACATTGGCTCTTTCAAGTGTTGACGCATTTGTATATATGTACATATATAACGCCACCCCTTTCCCATGACTGGGGTGGAAGAAAACCTATTTCAATTTGACTGCAGTTATAGAACACACAAAATGAACTTCGATTAATGATGCAACATAAATTTTATGTTCTACAACTTATATTTGAAAAACGGAAACATTGCTTTCTCATGCTTAACCCGTATGGTCTGTATTTCGTGTTGCACTCGGTATATGCTTATGCTGGCAAAAGTAAAAATAAAACAATATTATATGAAATTTTATGATTAAATTTGACGTCACTTTATGCGTAGTTCTTATTAGCCTTTGTCTTGTTCTTCTGTACACAAACATGGGTACAACAAAGTGTGGCTTTGTAATATCAGCTTTATTCCGCTGATGAATTTTGTAATTTTGTTATAGTTTTATCCCGCTCTAGCGAGTTTTTCGAATAAATACAATCGATAGGAGATCAAGAGCGATATGTTTGACTTTAATGAATAAACGAACAAAGCGCCGATTTGTAATGAAAAATCCCTTGCGTCACACACAAAAAAAAACAGCAATTTACATCAAACGCACGTATATCCATCATCACAAATGTGGCCTAAATATGAACGCGAATAGCTATTTGGTTATACCCTAAATGTTAGATGGCCGCACTCACTATGCCAGGTACTTAGGCATTTGGTGGACAAGAAAATTTCATATCAAATTAAAGATTTCACTTGTATGTGTTTAATTTTATGATCGCAACTGTTTATATTATGTTCTGGTAAACAACAACTCTTACAATATATAGGTCAGCTCACAAGAATATCATACCCAAGTGAATACCCCAGCTAGACATTAAAACTAAACTGTTTAATCGCGTGATCACATCACATATTCTCAGACCTCATGGTAATAATTATAAATCGTGGATTGTTAATGAGCTACCACTCACGTTATCTGTTTTAGCCAACATAGTAAAAAACATTCATCAGACATCTTAATGATAACGCTAATAAAGATATCCTCTGGATAAACCAAACGCTATCTTACCGGTTAGTTTTTATAACATTTCGTTTTATTCATATATTTTTATGCTAAAAGATATATTTTCGATAATACTTAAATATAATTCTTGCCTCTCTGACTCCCATATTCCCCTGATTTAAGGCGAATACAACTTGTATTTTACGAGATATTTCTATTTGAATTTCTAATTTTGTTGATGCACATATAATTGTTGTGGCACAGCAAAACATTATATTATCTACGATATAGAAATGTTTGATATGATCACATATTGTTCTGATAGCACCTGTATGTATGTAGGATTTCAGTTGATCTTGATATTAATAGAATGCTGAACAAAGCAACGGAGCTTTGTGTTAGTCAATGGCTCAATTTATGCGCAATCAAGATTTTCTGATACGAGTCGTATCTACTATAAGTACCACAGGGATGTACCTACAGATTACATTCTCTACATAGATATACAATGCTGTTTTTTTGTTGGTTCTATAGTGAACATAACTCTAACAGAATAAATTAGACATTGATTTTTTTTTTAATTAAGTTTTACATACGCATATAAGTTCGCCGTTTAGTAATTTGTAGCTTCAAATATAGTAGATTAACTTGAAGGAAATGCCTAACACAAATGTAGCACTTGCTAGACATTTACAAATACAAAATGGAAAGTACCGAAGTCGTTGAGAACCTAATAACATTTAGCGTACATCTGTAGAATACGATACACAGAGAAAATAATATGAAATTCAAGGCATTTGTTGGTATTCCTGTAGCGTCGGTTATGCGCAAATATAAAACTGGCGGAAATTTTCAGATGGCGTTACTTTAATAACAACGTTTGCATCGTTTGTGATAGTGCATACTACATATAGTATTATTATCTGAAAAGTTATCGGGTGTTAATGCCATTTCTGTTGTTTCTCCATTTCTCTTAATGGCGTCTAATGTTTCTGTACTAATGAATTCTGTTATATCTATAAGATTAGTGTGCTTCTGTACGCGAATGCAGGATTTACTATTCTATAACATTTCACCTTCCAGTCATTTATACTTTGTTGCATATTTTCGTCTCGCTATTATTCAGTTTCAAAGCTCTGTTTCACATAATAGTTCGGTAAATATCTCAATATTTAATCTTTTATTTGTACTTACCAGCATCAGCAATCGCTCTTTCATAACAATTGTTCTGCTTTGTCCTATTTATTCCCTTGAATATAATTCAAAGATCGATGATTTTATGAAAATAAATAGTCAGTGTTTGTTATACTTATCACTAGTTTATTATTGGAATATTTTATATATATTGTAGTTATAAATTAAATTATGACTATATATACAATACAGATACTGTTGCCGAGGGCCGAACCAAAGAAGAATCTCAGTTCATCGACATCGCAATATTTTATAATCTTATAGATTATGAAGTATACATCATTTTTGTTTTCAATTATTGTTCTCACATATAAGCAGTACAACTAATTAGCGAATTGATTATGATACATTAGTCGATGATTTATTTACAAATTTGAAGAAGCACTTTTTATTCATTTTTATTTATAGTTACATTTATTGATAAAAATACGATTTGTTATACGCTAAATGAAGCACACATCCATTTGGTTTTATTAACATTTTTAGAATAAATGTTCATCAATAATTTTACAAACATATATTGATTTGAGTTACTCAAAATATCTATATGGAAGTAACAAGAAAAAAATACATATTTTAATATGGCGTTGCCATTTTGTTTACACGGAGGTTCAATCCCAAATATTTGCTCTACATTTATTAATATTCTCTAAAATATATTTTCTAGCTTTGGTCAAAAACCGGATGATTTGTTTTAGCGAATTTCAAACAGAACAGTAGAACATAACATTTAAATCGTAAATTTAAAATAAATAATAGTAGCATTTCTATAAATAATATAGAGAAAAACAGGAAACCAGTATTGTATTTGTAGCCGTCCAATATAATTTTATATTTAATATCAGAGCTATATTTTCGAAAATAATATTTTTAAACATATCACAAGCTTAGAATAATTAAATTAGATGCTCTCAAACTAGAGCGTGACCAGAATAACTTTTGTCTAGAAAACGATAGACGGAAAATCCTAGAAATGAGCAGGTGTTTCCTCCTCTATTACTCGATATAAAAAGTTTTAGAGAAAAATTCAACACTGATTTCTGTAAAACATCGATGCATCGAATAAAATAGAAAAGATAAAGTTTTATTTGAAATATGTACCAGTTATTATTAATTGCGTTTCACACAAAAATACACATATTTTATATTATTCACATTCTGTTAGCCTGGGACCATAATGTTCCAATTGTCTTTTTAATATGAGATTATAAGCATAAAAAACAGATTAAAATTCATTTTATGCGAATGAAAAATGTTGGGATTTGATAATTGTATCGATTAAACATTAAATATGAACGGCAACGCAATGAAAAATAACAATTCAATATTTGGTGTATTTGGTATGGTGAAAATTATGAGATACACCTAGTAAATCACACATCACTAGCATAAATTCGCCAACATTTCAGCAGAATATCGAATTAAAATTATAAATTTAATTGAAAAATGGATATTTTTGTATTGAGAAATGTTCAAAAAACCTATTACAATATTTCATCAATATGGGGGACGCCTAACTATTAAAAATGTTCATCATAATTAAGAGATATTTAAGCGTTATTAGAGTTTTATAAATAAATGTTTTCTTATAAATATTTTATAATTATTTTCTTTTGGTATAGTTTTGAACTACTGTATTGACCGAGTCTGATTAATTCACCAATGTTATTGTTTGTTATGAAAACTTTTCATTTATTTTTATACAAATGAATTGTAGTTGTTTGAACATGGGTTTTAGATGAAGAAAAATAGAATTATTTGTAGAAAAAGAATAGTTCCGCTGTAGATGAAGATGTAGCTTGAATCACTTTTTACTAAAAATAAATTTATTTGTTAATTGATGATGTGGCTAGATTAAAAACATATATTACGATAAACAAATTATAGTAATTACACGTGCAGCGTTTCAATCAATTGATTACGTTAGCGTTTAAAAATGCAGGAAAAATGGATAATATTAAATTATCAAATTAATCTAATTTTGACGGTCGATTGATTTACAACCGTTTGACCGTATTAATTGCGCACATTTTTACGCGTTGACATTAACATTCCATTTAAAATCATGAATAATTCTGAAAGTAGAAGTATAGAGATAGTATTTACCTAGAAGCAGCGCTTCCCTATTGTCGATAAGTGGTGTGTGTCGCTGCACCACGCTTTCCTGATCGCCTTGCCACAAAACAGGCGATATCGAGGCGACACATTTCACCCGCATCGAGCCGCCGAGGAAGTGTCTGCTGCTGAGCGTGAACCGAAGTCCCAACGTGCTCGACACCAAACTGAACCGATGTATCAGCGGCGAGTATCGCACCAAAGCGTCCGGACTCACCACCTACGAAATAAAAATAAAAAAAAGAAGCTTTAGCATTTTTACGTAAACAAAAGGATTATTAATTCATTTTATTTTCTTTTAAACAATTACTAACGATTTTCCTGTTTTCGTTACCAGTGCCGCTTTTTATGAAATAAATCATGTTCTGTCTAAAGAAAATATATACGTTATAATGAACAGTAATTTGTTTTCTTTTTTAACTTGAAAATTAACTTTCCCTGATGAACATAAATGCCATGCAAACCAACTTTGGGGTCAGGTTCAGTTGAACCATCGGAATTATATGTCACTGTATATAGGAAACCATTGTGTCGTAAATTAGGCGCACAATGTAATTACCACACTTCGAATACACACAATAATTTGGTGTAATGTAGCAATAAATGTTCGCGTCATCGCATCGATAATGTTAATAAAATAATAATCATTTAAATAAATGAGTAAACCTGTTGCTCATTGATGTACCAGTGTAGTGCTGAGGCTGGATACGACTTGCCTGACGTACAATTCAAACTTATTTCGTCCCCGATTTGATACTGCAATTCTACACCACTGATTATGGGATCTTCCTTGGGTAAAACTAAACAAAATATCAATATACACATAATTACATTTTGTCGATAGCTAACAAGAAAAAGTTCAGGGTTATTACAAGTGAGTCCAGTGCCATTATCAATTTCAATTCGTCCGAATCGGACAGCAGATAAAGTAGAGCGTAATACATAATTGTAATGAAATATTTTCTACGTGTAATTTGTAAAAGGCAAACACGCTATACAAAAGAAACCACTATTTATTATAATAGCCCTAGTAAATGCGTGCGTGTTTCACCCTTCGATATCCTATAAGGCAGTGTTTCTCAATCTTTTTAGTATCAGGAATCGACAGCAAAGTGTGGCGGATATTCAATTTATATCTGCATTCAAAGTATACTATTTAATATCATTTATAGATATAACGATATCAAAACGAAATTAAACGTCCTATGAATAAGACATAGTTTGGTTTGGTTGGTTGAGAAGCACTGCTCTAGAGTACATTAAGTATAAAAATCATATTGTGTTATTATGAAGTAAAGTAAATCGGTTGATAGGTTTCGTGAGAAATTATATAGTATTCCCCTTATGATTAATTACGATCAATTTTATATATTGAAAACTTTGCTAATAGCAGCAAATTTATTCCTTATACTGAAAGAAAATAAGTCACGGATATTCTCAGGCAAGAACATCGATCATTTTTACTTCGTCGTATGGCAATAGAAGAGAACTATAGCATTCGGCCGTGTGTCTTTAACATTTTCGGACTCAAAACATGTTTGCACAGAATTTCGTTTTCAGTTTTCCCGATTCCGAAAATTAATGTTTATCTCTCGGTCGATCGTAAAATCTGAGTTTGTAACTCGTCTGGAGATAACCCGATCCGGTTTTAACGAAATTTGATATACATATTGCAACAGTACCTAATTTATTCGAATATTTATAAATAAAATAATGATTTAGCATAAATATTTTATAACCATAATATCCTCTTACATACAACTTCCATACGAGCTTCACTCTGCGCCGATGCAAATGATGGTGCTTCTGCAGACACTTCACACCGGAAGAGTCCACTAGATTTTAGTTGTAACCCCCGTAGAATCACCTTCCGACTGTCGGACTTTGATATCTTTAAAAACATTGTATATATATATATATATATATATATATATATATATATATATATATATATATATAAAAGTATATATACGTAACGGAATAGCAGTAATCGATGAAGTAATTAGAAAACAAAGAAAGGAATAAAGACTAACGTCAACTTGCAACCCGTCGACTCGGTAACTGTGCTGCGGCGGCTTCGCCTTGGGCATATATCTGTAGAACTCCTCGTGATCCTTGTACCATTTGACCGAGTATAGAGTGTCTTCGCCAAGGTCGTAGTCGCATAGAAGTTGCGCCAACTCCCCCGGTACACGGTAATGCGGCACTGTCACTTGAACCCATGACAAACCGCCGGACGCCGCTGGAACAAAAGCACACAAGGACATGTTTCATCGCATTTTCGAATATAATCTCTAGATTATATTTTTCTATCTGTTTTAAGGCCAACTTGTAATAGATTCACTTGTGTCCTTTTCGATGTGTGCAAAAGATGACATGAAACTAAGTAGATTCGTCTTAAACTAAATCATTTTATCAATTATAGAAATGTTCATGATTGTAATTCTTCCTTTTAGACTTCATCCAAGTTTTTATAATGTAACAGACAAAAAATTAGATCACCAAGCTAAATTCAATTATCTTGGTAGTGAAATTAATCGATTTACGAAGCAACTTACTGGGCTATATAAGCTCAACCAGAAACTTCTGGTAGCTTGCATAGCGTAGTATTTTCAAGAATACAAAGTTGTTTGTTGGTTAATACAAGTTTATAGATGTGTAATCCAATTGAAGCAGACAGCAACCTACCTAAAAAGGTCTAATAATCCCAAGGCAACCTCGCTCAAGTCTGTGTTTGGAAATGCCGATAGACAACAATTTAATTAAGTGCTATCTAACATCATGAATGTCTCGGTTCATTTGTGAATATTGTGCTTACATGAGTAATAATTCAATTGCTTGCTGTATTACTCGTGTTAGCCTGTATATGTGATATCATTACGGTGAAAGCATAGCAAACATTCACCAAAAAAGAGGATTTCCTAAAATAAACCCCAATTTGTAGTATCATTTCCATGAAACAAGATTATGTGTTGTAATTAGGGACACGTAAATGTAATTTTCACTTCTTCAGATTGAACATACAGGCCTTAAAAAATTGTTCGAGATTTTGATCATTACAATATTTAGTAAAACAAATGCTTTCATTGTTTTGCTGCAATTTTCTCCAGTTTTCCCTATTTATTGGCGATCGATAAGTCTATACATAATCTACTTTTAGTATGTGTATGTATTGATTTAAGTTAGTGTTGTTGTTTCTAGATAGTAAATAAAAAATGAGCAATTGGAAACACATTTAATATATTTTTGTAATCCGGTAAAGTTGAAATCAACGCTTTAATTTTTAATGATAATGGACGTGTATTTTGAACACGCTTGAATTCAATCATAGGTAATTCAAAGGTTTATAAACCATTTAAGGAACCATTACTGTATTTATTAGAGAATACATTTGTATTCTTATTTCAAAATATATTCAAAATAAAATAAAAATTGCTCTCTACAAAAGAATATTTCTTTCGCTTAAGTTCGGTGATCGTAGTTTCAAAGGATTTTTTAGTTTAGTAGTTTATGTTTTCATTTTTGAATCATACAAGGCCTCATGGGATAAATTATTTACTATCTTATACAAAGGTATATAAGGAAGTATGACTACCTAGCTATAGAGTGGCTATGGATTCGAGTCCCAAGGCAGAAATAGGAATGAATGTTGGGAAAGTATTTCCATGGCAGCATAGTAGTTAGTCCGTTGTGTACCATCATCCCCATTACCTGGAGTATCAAATATATTTTCTATATCGTGTCACTTGCGAAATAAAGAATAATGTGCACTTTACGAAATGCATCAATGTCAAAACAAATTGAATTTTATGTATTCTCTTTCGTGGAAATGTATGAGAACGAGACTTTGGTTTTCCTTTGTCGCCGACAGTAAAACTAAGCTACGTTATTTCTTTCTTGATTTACTTTATTGCTTAATAAAAAAAAGTTATGACTTTCCAGCATAAAGTTGGACGCGTATTTTCTGGTTCAATGCAGGATTTTAAATGTACGCACTTAATCAAGAGCGCATATAATTAGATATTACGGCATTCGTCTTCAAGAATATCTTTTATCTAAACCAACAAAAGTTGCTCTACCGATCACTGCACTGGGTAAGGTTTCTTCTGGCACATTGGTGCGCTATTGTAATATCGAGAGTAAAGCTTTGCGAATATGTTACAATATCTAAAAATCTACTAATTCTAAATCTATCAATTTAGAATATCAGAGTTTATCTCTTGGAAGTGCTCTAGTTTGAAATCTTACCTTGAAGAATTCCTGCTAAGATTAGATGATGAAATAATTGCATAGTACACCACTCAGACATGTTGGTTTCATGTCCACTTTCGCGATATTTATTAAATTCACATAATTCTATTATTATTTTCTGCGAAAATTGTCCACTTAAAACATATATAACACCACTGATGCACTGATTCAACTTTGTTCAATTGTTACCCGTTGATGTGTTGAAATCTGAAATTGTAGTAAAAAACGATTTTATTAAAAAGGTTTTATTATTACTTCGTATATTCATATATTCAGGCAATATTTAATGCATGTAGCCGTTTCGAAGCTCCCTGAGTACGCTTTGATTATTTCGCAATGACGTCTGTATTTCTTATATAATACAATGTCATCACAAGGAACAGGTATAAATATTTATATTGCTCGTTGAATTTAACATCAGTCGAAACACTTGTGATTATATTTCTTTTTCGCAGTCTTTAGTATTGTCTTTTCTTGTATTTGAATTGTAAATCATTTAAATCCCAAAATATTATTTTATGGATACCCCAGTGTAATGCAGCTACTTTGAGAATTTTTTATGAAAAATTGATTCGTTGCTGTTATAAAGAAATGTTTGTACAAAAATTGCTAATCATCATTTACTTTTATAATTATCACTTTATCACTAAATCGTATTCTCTTTGAGACGTGTTACAAATTATACGACTAAACAAGCATTTTCAGTTAAAATATAAAACATCATATTTTTATGTTCAACAGAATTGCTTATAGAAAGTTTCCACACATACACACACATGCATGTATACGTACATACATACACACACATACACACACACACACGCACACACACACACACACACGCACATACAGATTAATAATTTCGAGGTAGATTTTTTTTGTTTGTTATCTCAGTATTCCTTTTTTTATACATTACAGAAGTTATAAATATTATTTGTTCATTGAACCAAAGTAATCCTATCAAGCTGAAAGCATTTGTTTATTAACAACAATATGAAGAATCAATTGTAAGACCTACCTCACAAATGTAATCCAACTGGTAAACACAAACATATCACACATTTTAAAACCATGTTTTTAATATAACAATGTGTACACAATTAGAATAAAACATAATCCAAGTTCAATCGATTCGATGCGAAAATGTGTTCACCAAAACTTTTTCTGCCGAAAAATGACGATATGACGCATGTATTCCTGCGGTGACGCGCTCCTGCTCGTCCTTGCTTGGTCGCATACAATTCGTGAGCTTGACTGCGGCAATTGTGTTCTTCGAGTCTGCTCGCGGAATATCCAACCACCAACGCGCAAGCGTACACAGAAATTCCAACCTGAATATTCACAGAAAATTAGTGCATTCTAAGGCATTTTTACATTATCTAGCATTGTACTTAATTCTTAACGTTTTGTCTGTGTACTATTTACAAATTTGGTCATATTTAACTCTACAGAAAAGTTTGTTTTACATTATTCAGTTTAATAATTTATTTTGTCTTGTTTTTAACAGTCTCGAAATGCCCCCAAATGTGTGCCATTACGTAATATGTTGGGTAGATACTAAATAGATGGTGTACCTCTTGGGGCTTCGCCATTATACATACAAGTGAACTAACAACAGGATACGAGCGTAATTGATTTTATACTTAATTGCACGTGGTTCGTGCCGATGAAAAGCCTAGGAAATTATTTCCACCTTCGAGAAAATTACACACGCACACATTACCTGCAGCACAATGGTACGCAATCATTTTTAATCGAGAACTCGATTGGTAGCTACTCCACAAGCAAACAACTTCAATATTTACTACATGAAGCTTTAAAACACTGTAATTTCTTCGCGCTCTTTGTCTGATTCATATTAAAATTAGCTTTCATGTACACGGCAGAATAATGTAATACGCAGACTAGATTACGGACAATGGAGATGATTTAATCATACTATTTGAGAAAATAGGAACTATCAATGCATTTTATATGATAGTTTTAGTTCGTGTAAATGTAAAAAAGATATGTATAGAAAATGGCTTAAACGTGTTTCCTTTTGCTGTTGTTACCTAGTGGATATTAAGCACAGTCCATGTGGTAGTACCCGTCATTTTCCGTACCACTGCGTTTGCATTGACATATCAAGTTCAATTTGGCTACGCCAATTTCATCCTCTTCTTCCGCTCGTTTCGTGGCCTTCTTCCTCAATATCCTTGTCGCAATAAAAGAGTTTTACGTTGAAAATCGATTGTTATTTACAGATACATACAGATATTTTCAATATTAAGATCAGACTATGTTCCACTTGTGAATATTAAATTAACAATATATGTGTGTGGCAATCATATTTCTATGCTACATTGAGTATTTAATTTAACTTTTAATTAATAGATTGTGAACCATGAAATTATTGGTAATAGTTGAGAATCACGTTTGGCTTTTCACACGTTATCAGAATTCGATATATGGCTGCAATATTAATTGCGTTTAGACTACTATTGCTTGCAATTTCTGAATAGTCGTTGCGATTCTGTTCTTAACCCAGATGATGCCACTGTTCTTTTAAAAGAACAGTACATATTTTCCTGTCAATGAAATAAAAAATAAATTTTACTATTTTTGATTATTTTTGCATTAAATTTGTAGATATATATTAACTAAAAAATGTATTGTTTTCTTTACCAAAATGTGTTCTGCCGTTATTTAGGTTAATTATCTAGCAATGTTTCTTGAAAAGTATTAGTTTTACCGTAATAGTTATCCAATTTATATCGAGAGTTTAATTTAGAGATATTATTTTAATAGCTATTATAGGAAAAATATGACAATATCACTAATATAAATGTATAAAACAATATAAAATGTTGAATTTGGGATTTATGCTTAACAGACTTCAATTATATTGGAATTAACATTTATACGTTTTTAATCGGTTGATTATATAGGGTTAATAACCACGAACAATTAAAATTTAAAAATTGTGAACGGAAAATGACAAATAATATCGTTCAATTATATAAATAAATGTGCAACTCTGTTAAATTCGCGATTACAATATATACAGCTATGAGACATCATTATAATTTACAATCAATAATTATTCTATTTCCCAATGCTACTATGCTAGAACTAATTGGGTGAAATTAAAATTAAATTAGTGTCTATAAGTATTTGTTTTCAGAAAATAATTAATTTTGCAGCTGTAATTGCACAAGTTTTCTAAATATCAATTTTGTACCTTAAAAGTATTTTTGAAATAAAACTTCTGTACATGTCTCATTAGGTATCAAAAGAAGCGACGCTTTTGCATGATATTCACTGTATGTAATTTTGAAATGTGAGAGCAGATGTTACAGGTGGTGCGCGCATCACGGTCTGCGTTCTAACGGGGAAATGTTGAAACAAGCGGCATGGCATGGCATGCCTTAAACCGACAGCCACAACTATGTTATATTATTGTGGGTGAAAAGTTTTATATTTTGTACACGAATTGCGATGTCGGATGTGTGTTGAATTATTCAAACTGCACCTAGAACCCCTTGGGGACTCAGTACGCTACAGTATAACTCCCCCACAAAATATTACACCTGCTTACCACACTATATTATAAGAACAAGGTGACTTCCAGTTAGCAGGAGGGTCTTTGTACTCTAAAGGGAATTTGCTTTCATTTAAACCAGCCAGCAAATTTATGAATGCAGCACTTTCGTTAGTGATATTGATTTCTACTTCTAATCATTTTTGAATATTGTTTTGCTTGATATACAGGCTGAAGTATTCGTTCGTGGGTCTGTCATTATCATTTTCTGTACATTTTACACACATTGAGGCACGAGAGAATTTAATAAATGAAATACCTCTCACATAAGCAATAAATTTCGCCAGCGATAATTCGCACAACAGATATAAACCACCAGGCATAATAAAAGCAAGGAAGAATCTTTCAGTATAATAATAAACAATATTTCTAAAGCGCACCTTTGGTTACTAATAAATCAAGCACATCGTACGCCAGCTATATTTCTCCTCCCATATTGCCAAATAATTACCTCGCAAACCTTTTATGTATACTATATGTAGGTGCGCTGATACACGAAATTGTTATGACTAGGTTCTCCGTTTCCTTTCTCATTTTGATATATGACAGGAATAGCCAAATGGCCAAAATAGCGAATGAAATTACTATATCTTGGCGCATTTATTAATGTTTGACAAAAATGGTTCAAAGTTTGTGTTTCATTTTACTTTACTAAATAAGATAAAAAGTGTTTAAATTGAATATATTCTCTGTATGCGGGCGTAGATACGGATCTTTTTTGTAATAAAAACTATAATTGCTTTGATGTTTTAAGTTGTCTGCGCTATGTGTACTGTAAAATGTTCGTACCTAACCTACTTGGTAGTCACTCGCTCGGAATGTCTTCTTTCTTAGTCAATTTACTATAGTTTATTTAATATACAGCAGACATGGAGGTTTATGAGTCATACGTTTCTTGCAATTTGTATACGTTAATTGCCTTCAATTATGCTTGTGAATGCTTTATTTTTCATTACTATGCAGTGCTCTATAATTGGTATAACCAAATATTATATAAAGATATTTCGTTGTATATTTATCTTATGTTGTAATTATAAAACAGTATTAATTTCATATGAATCGAATGAATCATTACAATCAAATTAAATAAAGTTTTTTTTTTTTTTTTGTAATTGAATAAAGAAATCGTTGTATTCAGAGATAAAATTGAATTTGGTAGAGTCGGGTTTCAGTAAATATTTCAAGATATACTAGAGTTTCTTTTATTTTTCTCTTTTGTATAGTCGTTCGTATTGTGGTTGGCTGTGGTGGGGAATCGCTTTTATGTATCGTAGTTCCCAGCAGCAGATGTTTCATAGCGTGACCGGGCCGGGGCCGCAGGACGAATAAGACTAGTGTAGGAGCTAAACAGTGAGCACTTTTCATTCCGCCATGTAATTCCGTTGGGAAATTTAAATTCGATCGCTAAAGGTGGCGAATTACCCTACTCATCTTCTCGCCGCACTAAGCCATGTTTCATTTCTTTTCTAGCCATTCTTTATGTGGCAATTCCTAAATGAACCCGTCATTTTTGTTACATTCCACCATAATTTGCATGCACTGATAATATTTCAAATATGAAATGCGATCAGTCTCACGCTTTTAATAAGCTGAAGTGGCATTCAGTCAACTTTCATATACGTAGTTTTCAATCTAAATATATTTGTAAGGTGCACTCTGTATTTATAAAGTGGTAATTTTAATTTATTATTCTCGATATAGCAATGGTGGCAATGATAAAATGAACAGTCTGGTCCATGAATCTTAAAATAAATTTTCAGAGATTTGGCGTAAAGTCTGCACCGAGCGCAAATCTGCCGGACAGCGAAGCGGTTGGTATCTCGTGCAGTATCTGTGCACCACTGCTACTGTTAGGAGTGAATTTACTGTACGTCAGACTGTCGATATCCCATTCTGAATTTATGATCTGTTATTCGAGGGTTTCTTACACTA
The DNA here is from genome assembly GCA_933228885.1 of Leistus spinibarbis. Taxonomy (NCBI): domain Eukaryota; kingdom Metazoa; phylum Arthropoda; class Insecta; order Coleoptera; family Carabidae; genus Leistus; species Leistus spinibarbis. The sequence goes on from OW121806.1 coordinate 3,486,858, forward strand.
CTAACAGTACATCACCGGCATCTTTACGTTCACTTTATATATATATACGTTAGTACAAACATATAAATTTTCTCGAAATCAATATTTATTTTTATGTACTGTCATCATCATTTAATGGCCGATAGTATAAAAACAGTCAACACTTGAATCCTGTTTAACACTGCAGTGGTATGTTTATTTCTTGTACATACCCCAATTTAATTTATTGTGTTTTCCTAAAGTATCTAATTTCAGCGCTCTGGAACTATTTCCGAAGTTTATATGAATTTTTGAATAAAATGACTGGACTACTTGGTGTTTCAAAGTTCTTAGGTTTTTATTTAAGATATAACTGGCCGCTAGCTATGTAAGTTACAATAATTTAATAATAATGTTGTACGAGTTTGTGAAGTAGTTGACGTGGAAACTGTGGCCACATGTACATATAACATAATCTTGGCTTCATCACGTAAACACATACATACACATACATAGTACTCTTCTTGTTAAGTATAATTATGGTGATGTAAGTTTGCGGAGACACATTGCTTGGAAAGTCGGACTGCACGAATAGTTCCCATGACTACCACTCACCACAGAAACAGCAGAGCAAAGAGAAAATCCATCTAGGGTCGCTGTCTGTGATCCTACACAAGCAGCAACGCTAATTAAATGCGGTGATGCAGAATCCGTCTGCAAACACCAAGCCTCTTACGACCCCATAAATTATATTTAGGAATATACAATCGCCATGACATTCTCGTCCACATCGTGATAAATGCGTCCCTTATTAACTTGCACTTCATCTGACTCTCTAGCACGTCCTTTAATTATCATTTCGACTAGGAATCAAGAGGTATTAGATCTATCCGATGATATGCACTAGATGGTTCTTGTTGTTTTATCAATTCCATTGCTCCCACTTATGACTAAGAGAAAACACGAACATGACATTTCCATTTGTATTATTTATCTAGCAACAGAAGAACACAATCATTTCAGGCCGAAAACACTACAGAGGAACAACAATAATGACGAACATGCAAGAACAAAGCGGGCGTTTTCCTTAATTTTCATAATAACAGTAAATTCCATTTACTACGTAGCTAGCAAAAAGAAGTAATGAGGACGGTGGCATAATAAAAGTAGATCAACTCCACCTACATTCAAAATCCATCTCATTCTTTCTTATGAAACACGCCGACATGTAATCACGCTATCTCATAATATCCTCCGCTTTTTTAAGAACATCGCCATCCTTAGCGCGTAAAAACCAAGAAAGTATAGCGGGTAAATTGGGGAAGAATCGCTAAATTGAAAAATCTTTACCGCACGGAGAATTTCGCAAGACCATCAAACAATTTCGGCAGGTAGTTCATTCAAACGAACTGCTGAAAAATAATAAATTCACGACTCTTGGTCCACTGGAATAAAGGGATGAGCGTTCTGGAATTTTTACGGCTGCTTGATAGATAGAAGTGTACTCGCGAAGACATGTTAAATTATACAGGATCGAACGATCCGTTCTGATATTCAATTTGGCCTCCAGTTTGCTATGGCCGTTTCTCACAAATCATACATTCAATTCGTGGAATGGCTTTATTTTCCTTGTTACAAATCACCCATGATTCGCGAACTTATCATATTTTATATACTTCGGTTTATTGATTATGACACCAATAATTTTTACTAATTCTTTTTTTGATCTTTTGGAGCTCAAACTGTGATAATTAGCAATCACCATATCTGACTTAAGATTACTATTGCAGAGATCCCGTTTATTTCTTGTTCAAAGTTGATTTTTTTGGATGAGCATATTTTTATCTTTAAGGGGATAAAAATGGTTGATTGTCCCATTGCCTCAAGGTTTAGTTGATTTTATGCGCGATTGGTCGCGCTGTGTCTGCTATTTATAGAAAATTGAGCAATTTTGCTTATTCCAAAGAAAATCTATGCTATTTTTCACATTTTCATGACTACGTGTTCAAAATACTGAACAAAATACTATTTGCTATTTATAAAAATAAAATTCACTAGTAGTGCAACTTGCTGTGTAACAATAAAAAAAAACTCAAAACGAATGTCCATTGGCAGTCACTGCGACAACATAAAGCAAAACCGTGAAATAGGCATTTGACAAAGACTTATACGACCTGCTATATATTTCATATTTCCATGAATTATCATTGTATGTACTAATCATGTATGCAATTACGCACACCCTCGTTACACTGAGTACCGTGTAATGTGCAATTTTATTACATTTGCAACCTGTATGTAACGCCGATTTGGGTTCGCCGGCCAGAATAACAAAAATAATGATTTTAACTCCAAAAACATCATTTGCAATTGGTACTGTTATTGATGCTCGTTAGGTGAATAATCAACCTATATAGACATTTAAATTAAATAAACATTGTCATTCGTTTTTAATCTGGTACGAGTTGATTCATTTGAGTTGGCAGATTCAAATAACGTAAATCATTTCAAGACTCTAAATTCATGGTTATTCGTTTTTGTTACTTTCCAATATGTATTGTATAAAAGAAAGTATTGTGTATTCTATCCGGAAACAGAAACCAACCTGAGAAGCACAGAACTATATTGGGTAATCTGGGAAAGTGTTCGGCTATCAAAAAAATACGCGTATCGATTGCTGAACAATCGTGGCGCATGCAAAGTACTGCTATCTGATAAATACGTATATTTGTCAACTAGCGATATACATGTAGTGTATAAGAATGTCGTGTGAAGGGCTTTTCAGAATTTTATTTGAATTTAAAAAACATAAGTCTGAGTTGAAATAGTTGAAGAGCTTGTAAATTACAGCGTTTCAGATAGAAAAATTAGCACTAGTTTTGTGATAAAAGACCAGAATAGAACAATGGATAGCTCAGTTCTGAATGACACGCACATAGAGTGTGAAAGACAGAGAAATAGAAAGAGATCGGTATTGTTTTATTTATGATAGTGTCCGAGCAGCCAGCTTGAAACATTGTGTTGTCACGAAAAAGAAATGGAAAACGCAAACGTAGCCGCACCGATATTTATGTGCTTTGCATAGGGTGCAGGTCAGTGGAGTGAGTGGTCGTGGCCGTGGCCGCTTCGTCCAAAAACAACATTTTGGTATATTATCAGTCATCGGCGAGATGGCCGGGCCGGGCCGACACTAGCGTGGCAACTATACGTATGCACATGACTTCATCCATCTTCGCTTAACTGATAGCTATGTTACACGATACAACGCTTTGATTGACTAATTACTCTACCTCACAAATTTATGCACTTGTTATTTCCATGTTTATACTGTAAATACGGAACTAGTGTCTTCATTTGCTTCATACGTTCGCTAACTGGATTTAAAACTTGTACACTATAATTTAACCCCTGCTCTAATGAGTATGCCACTCGCCTCATAATAAATGGATCTGAAATGGGTCAGTGGAACCCGAAACCAAAATCGCATTTTTCACATATAATTACATTAAAACACCCTGCGCGTGGGTTGATAACCTGTGGTCATCTTTTATTCTACCGCGTATTTTCTTGTATTCCAGTACTTGTATTGTGACTGTAGTATATATTTACACATATTAGATAAGCAGACTGCATTGGTGCATCTATCTAGGCTTATTTAATTTGCCACTTTTCATTGTATAATCCGGTGTTTCATTTTGACACTGTCTGGCAACACTGATATACATTAGTACAAACATGTGTGGGTGAAACAAGAATCAATTTGATATAATTCGGCACGTGCGTTAGACCATTTGTCCGACATGGGAACTCCATTAGAGACCGGTACAGTTTTTTCCCGAATACTTTTCATTGGCACACACACACACACAGCTAAGTATCCACTTGACATAATAAATTATAGTTGACACATACACGGGTATACAAACACACACACATCAGCAGTGGCTACTGCGATCAATATTTGCACGTTGCATTTCTACCTGTGTTGTTTGAATTGTGCGCACAACATGCAGCTATCTAGCGATAATACACCAGTCAACTTTAAAGCATCTGTAAATTACATACAATGTTTATTTGCAATACATAATGTAGCCTGACTATTTTCCCTTAAACATAAGCCATACCCAGCAAACACATTCTTTAATATGACTTCCCGGAGATGTCGCCGAGATGTAACATACGCATGTTAAGTCGCTGCAACATCACATAGATGTCATAGATGTACTGGGTACCAATTCGAAATTAGTAACAAACATTTCATGCTCAAAACGGATATTACTAAATAAAATTGAGAATTAAGTAAAATTATTTAACAGAAAGATATATAATAGTCTATAAATGAAACGTTAGACTGTAACGCTTTATTTTTAGACCCTCTAACGGTAAAAGGGAAGTTGATGTTACTTTATTCACTTGGGAACGCCTGAAATAAAACACCTTCAGAATATCCGCATCGCATATCACCGTCACATGAATATTGCGCTAAAAAGGATTTAAATAGACTTGAAATACATTTGCACTCTGGGACTTCAGGTCCAGATTTATATAAATATATAGTCTCGTGTGTGGAGTGGTCGATAGGGATAGACAAATCATATTATTTGTAAAGTAATACATACGATGTTTGATTTATTCGCTTTTTTCAACTAAATGCAATTTTTGTGGTATTTGTTTTGGTGTAATTATTTATCCGCTTCTTGTTAGTGGAGAAATCTGCAGCAAGTTTTGATTACATCATTAATTTTATTTAGGTATTTTATGGCTATAGACTTTGGTTGTAATACACTATATTTGTCCTACATGCAAATATTGATTATAAAATTACAGGAATAGGATGAGAGGCTTCATAAAGCAGTGCACAGTAAGCAAAAGCGGTAGGTATGTGCTTACGATCTTTCACTTTGCTCCTTTGACAGCATTTGACAGCGTCGAGAGTTTTCAACGGCGACATACAATTTCATGAGAATTGTACTATCAACGAATATTTCATTTTAAATCAATAGCAAAACAATGTTTTATCGGAAAATTCGAACTACAGTTTTTTATTTAGAGACATGCCGCTATCGTGTCCAGAGGCGTCTGGAATACGAAATAGCCCATGTGAGGAATGCGTCGTGTTGTACTACCATCAAATCTCGTTAGATCAAAAGCTCTGCACTTCAATCGACCTTTCTATATAAGAGAATTTCCTAAACACGTAATCGCCGACAATTAGAAGAAGAAGAGACAAAAGATTACACTGTTATTCGTACAATAGAATCGCTTTCTTTTGTGAAATACTGAGACCCAAGTGTACGCAGCAATACATTTGTTAATTACGCTACACCAAATGGCGTTATTATATAATAACAAACGGCTCATACTATCATTTGCTTCATGTAAATTATATTATATAAGTCAGAAAATATTCCGTTAATATAAATGGTCAATGTTAATAAATAGAGCAAAAAAATTGGCCAACATTGTATAACTGAATGAAATGAAACAAAACCATTTTAAATGCCACGTTATGACCATGTAAAAAGTAATTAAAGTGCAAATTAAGTAACGGAGAAAAAAATAGAAGTTTATCAGTAAATTTACAGCGGGTAGGTGTTGCATAGGTCTGGAACTTACCACTTAGCACATTGAACAGTGATTCACACGGCTGACCGTAATAAATCGCGCATATCTACCGAAATCAGAATGTGTGTAGGAGGCCATACTATATAACATGAGATAACATCCTTAACACACGCATATTTTTCACCAACTTTTTGTTTTATTCTTCTGCACTGCACCCTGCTACAATTTCCTTATAAATCATTTATTTTCTAATGGATACAATTTTAATGATAATGTATTATAGTCTATGGTGTTATTATGGTCAAATTACAAATGGCTATTGCATTTTATGTGAAATTTATCGAAAACATTTAATTCCTATAGGGAGTGTACTAAATAACATATCAAATATCTTATTGCATTCTATATTCTACTTCAGCAAATGTTCAATTACACACAAGCTATAATAACTTAGTTAGGTTACATTTAAATATTGATAGAGTCATTTGTGGATAGCACAAATGTTCTACGTATTATATTCTGTGTAAAATATGCAGGAAGTACGAACACAGCGTAAAGACTTGCGATTCGTTAATAACACCGTAATCATATCTGACTACCTTCAAATGGAACTAGAGAAAATTGAATCGTAATCTACAAATTGTGATCTTGAATTATATTGCGCCGAAGCGACGTCTAGGGGAATATCTAACTTTTATATTTTCAGTCGTGGTCTTCTTGTGGTTGCTTTGGTTACAGTTAAAACGATGATTTATTATTAAGCTCGGAGCGCGTGAATTGGCGAATTTTAATTCCATTTTATAATTAAGTCTATGACAGGTAATTTCATTTATGGACTGCGCCAACGGACGTGCAGCGTGGGTAATATCACCAAAATAAAATTGAGATAATAATGTGGTTGCTTAAAGTCATCGGGTTGCAGGATGATAGCGATAAAAACTTTGTGCTTTTCAAAGATATTTGAACAGAGACTTGATAAATATTAAGAAATAGTGTTTACTTTCTTGGGGCGTATTGTAATCATGAAACATTTCAAGCTCTAGATTTGAACAGAAATACACGTTTTTAGGTTCCATGGTTCAATATTTCACGCATTTAGTCAGTGTTGGTTCAATATTGACTGATATGTTGGCCCATTCGTAACAGTTCAATTAGTTCATTTCAAGTACGAAAGCCTGCAGCTATTGAACTTGGCACACGTTATCAACATGTTGTTACTACATACAGAATCCCTTTTATAATTAGTTTGGAACTATCAATACGCAAGCGATGTGAAAAACGTAATAGATGAATGTATTTAATTTTGGTACAAATTATAAACATAATAATATAGCCGACCGCTACTTAATGTGAAGCAGTATGTGCTTTAGATAAGTTAAATCCGACATCAAAAAGGAACTTCAGTTACGTTCATTTGAAAACACATTCCACAAACGTAGATATAAAGATGCATGGAAGTGTCTTTTAATTACAACATTTTTGCGTTTTCGTTTAACGTGGTATTAAATATCATAAAGTGATAATGAACGAAATTGTTGAATTTTAAATTGTCATTAAATATTAATTTCGGACAGTAATTTCGTTTTTGCCAAGGAACAGTAAAAACGATAGATTTATTTCACTTCGTCGAATACATTTTTGAAGCGGTTGCAATATAATGAAGATAATGCGGTTCCGTACAGTACATTTTCGACGACAAAGCAAAATATTAGATTCCTCTTTTATGTTGAAGTCGACTGTGAAATGGATTTAAGCTCGACTTATAACTAAAACTAAATGAAAAGAGCTCAGAATCAAGTTGAAGTAACTAGTTGATTTCAATTTGAATTTGTAGTACATTTCATATGGACTAAATGAATTTCTTTTAGAATTATGAAATCGAATAAATCATATAGATATTTTCCATAAAAGATAGTTTCCGAAACTATCCCACTATCTTTACCATTCGCCAATGTCAACTCCGTCCCCTTATCATTCATTGTTATGACTTTAGGTCGTTAATTTGTCAGCACTTTTTCAGTAGATGCGCCAGGGTGTCCGCATCTCTACGCAACATTTCTCATCAGTTGACCTCAAATATTGATTCGTCTTCCCCTCATTGTCACGCCTAAATCTGTATACTACCTTTGCCATTGTTTTGTTATAAATATCTATGTGTTGTCTTTGTTCTTATTGTTTTGTAGTTTAAATTGTACCTTGGAGAGTCAATTCTTCTTTCTCGTACCTGCACATTTTTGACTCTCTGGATATTACAATTTTTATATCATCTACCACTACGAAGTTTCATCTCATTATTTATTTCGTTAAATATCCATTTCTTTCGTAATATGACTTCCTTTTTTCCCGCAATCGCGTAGGCTACTCATTCTTTCATAACATTTTTGTATATCGCTCCAACAATCTTGGAGCAGAATATTTCTTATGTACATTAAATTTCCTTATACTTTGGATTCCTTGTTTCTACTCTCGATTTCATACATTATGCCTTTTCTAGTATAATATTGACATTGAGTTAGATGAAAGATTTAAAAAAGACAATGTGATAGTTATTGAAATTTTAAAAGTAAGTATTATTTGTTCGGTTTCAGATATAACCTAAAATGGAGGAATAAATATGAATGTTATAAAGTTAATACGTAGCCAATAAAAAAGTGCTACAAATTCAAATTTAAATCAACCAGTTACTCTTACTTCATTCTGAGCCCTTTAGCATTCAGTTTTCGTTATTAGTCGAGCTTAAATCCATTTCACAGTCGGCTTCCATATAAAGGAGGAATCTAAAATTTTGCTTTGTCGTAGGATATGTACGGAACCGTATTATCTGCATTAAATTACAACCGTTTTAAGAATGTATTCGACAAAACGAATTAAACTTATAATATTTACTGTTCCTTGGCCAAAAGTGAATTACTTTGCGAAATTATTTACTAATGACAATTTAAAATTCTACAACTTCGTTTATAATCGCTTTATGTTATTTAATAGCCCTTGGGATTCAGTTTATATCGGAGCGAAAACGGAAAAATGCCTGCTTTTCTATCTACGATTACGGGCTGTTATTGCAATAGCTATCATATTTCAAAACAAGTTGTACATTAATATTTTAATAGATAACCATAATTACAACATATAATAATGTACACATAATATTGATATGATTTGAGTAGATTTACACAATTTGATTTAGGGAAACGATATAAAACAGTAATCATAAATTCGAGTAAGTAAAAATAGGGACAATAATTAACCATAACCATTTGTTTAAATTTTGATTTTAAAAATAAGAGGTCAATTTCCGTCCTGCTTACAAACCCTATGTTTACACATACACACACATACACACACACACACAGGTATTATTAAAAAAATTACATATTCATATTCTATAAGTATTATTTTTCTAGCAATTCAATTCAGTTATTATACCAAGTTTATGAGTTATATTTATTATTACTTTACGCTTTATTGCTAAAATAAAACAATATATTATTACTTGGGGACTATGCAAAGTACATAGATACTAAAAACTATAAAACTTATCTTGCCTTATACTTTCCTGGATGAACTCTAAAAGAAATAAGTGATAATTGTACGTATTTCTTTGATAATGACAATATCAACATATATCAAAATATAATACAGAAGGAAAACCATATTATATATTAGTATTATATGTAAATAAACGTAAATGCTCTTTTTGCAATAAGATAGTACAAATATACTATATCATATTAAATATAATGTTTTTTGATTAAACATACAAGAAAGAGCATTGCAAATTCATTGCGAATACAGAAACAAGTTCAAATTTAAATATTTTATTTATGTAGAAAATGCAGAACGCTAAATACCAACACTTACAAACAAATGAGAATAGAAAAAAACATGGATGTAATTGAATGATCTGGGTGCAAGTAAAAATAAATTCTGTTTGGTTCTATTATTTTATTAAAAATAGACAAAACTCAAATGAGCTAATTTCCACAAATTTCCAAATTCTTTGCATAATCACACTTTCCATGAATAGGATCATACACTTTGCCCCCTTTACACATAAATACAACTGAAACACCACCATCACAATTGCAAATTTCCGATCTGCAGATTCCCACAGCGACAGTGACATCACCCATTTTCCTGCAGTAATCAGCGTTGCACTGAAAGTCCTCTGAGCCAATTTGAATTGCTTGGCCAAGAGAAGCATCAATTTTTTCCAGCTCCTGCTTCAACTGTGCCGCATTCCTTTTGTTATGGTTCAAAAAAATATTGATTGATTTTTCCTTGTTGTTCGGTTCAGGTGCGTTTGATTTTCGGATTGCTTCGTTGATTTGATGACTTACGACGCCACCAGCTGTAGCAGTTAATACACCAACAATGACTGCGATTAGACAGCCAAAGAAACGTTTGTTGCGAGGACGGGCCTGCTCCAAATCGGAGTCGTACTCAATGCTTCGCCGTTGCTTTGCTGATGCAAATGCAATCACAGGGCTGACTTCGAGATAGGCGAACAGGTACACCAAGAAAATTACGCTCAATTTACGCATGTTGTTTGATTGATTCAATTGATTTAGTAATCTCCTAATCTGCAATGATAAACAAAAATATTTGAAAAATGCAGTTATTCCCGAATGGTTCATCTTTTGAAGGCTCCAAAAAAAAAAAATCAAATACTAATTACGTACTTTTTAAAATTATCGTGTTCCAAGTTACGAATTAAAAATAGGACAATAGTTATTTACTCGAAGGATATATATTAAAATACATACATTAATGTTACTTTAAATTCCAAAGATAACATCAACGTATTTTGCAACAATTTTTATGAATATGGTTTATAAGAAATAGTGGTATGCAGTAAAAGAAAACAAATTATACTTATCAAAATTAAACAAGAAATAACTACACAAATATATAGGTACCTGTTAGTTGTAGAGTATTCTGTGACCAAAATGCAACTATACTGAAGTCACTCTTTTCAGACCATTTTATAGAGCAATATCACCACGTATATGTTACAAAATAATTTGTTAATATTATCAAGAGGAAGTTCAATGTTCATATTTCATAATTATTAATACTTATAAAAATAAACAATTGATGTTATTGTTAAATGGCGAATTGCTGTACAGCCAATAGATATACCTCGACCTTATCTCAAAGATTGTAAAGTTTTTGAAATATCATTTTGACTTAAAAAGAAATGTTTTGCCAATATTTACATAATAGAAAATAAACGGTGACATAGTACAATAATTAGATGTTATTTTAATAAAATTAGGGATTCTGAACGTATTTTCACTAAAAAGTAATAATAGTTATTAAAAAGGTTTATGTCCCGTCGCGATATCGTTACCGATACTAGATGACCCGGGGTCACTGGTGCCAACATTAATGTTTGTTTATTCAAAACGTATTGACAAGTTATTGGAATTTAAATTGAAATTATTTTTGGACTTGTATTGTCTTTATTATTTTTGCTTACACATAAAATGATAAAATTATTTATATAATAACAATATTGGATAAGTATTAATAATTATGAAATACAGATAGGATAATCACTGAACTTCCTCTTGATAATATTAGCAAATTATTTTGAAATAATTACGTGGTCATATTGCTCTATAAAAAGATCTCAAACGAGTGACTCCAACATAGTTGCATTTTGGTCACAGAATACTCTACAACTAACAGGTACCTATTTATTTGTGTATTTATTTCTAGTTTAATTTTGATAGGTTTAATTTGTTTGCTTTTACTGCATAACACTATTTCTTATAAGCCATGTTCATAAAAATTGTTACAAAATACGTTGATGATATCTTTGGAATTTAAAGTAACATTAATGTATGTATTTTAATATATATCCTTCGAGTAAATAACTATTGTCCTATTTTTAATTCGTAACTTGGAACACGATAATTTTAAAAAGTACGTAATTAGTATTTGATTTTTTTTTTTTGAGCCTTCAATAGTTGAACCATTTGGAAATAACTGCATTTTTCATATATTTATGTTTTCATTGCAGATTAGGCGATTACTAAATCAATTCAATCAATCAAACAACATGCGTAAATTCAGCGTAATTTTCTTGGTGTACCTGTTCGCCTATCTCGAAGTCAGCCCTGTGATTGCATTTGCATCAGCAAAGCAACGGCGAAGTATTGAGTACGACTCCGATTTGGAGCAGGCCCGTCCTCGCAACAAACGTTTCTTTGGCTGTCTAATTGCAGTCATTGTTGGTGTATTAACTGGTGCAGCGGGTGGCGTCGTAAGTCATCAAATCAACGAAGCAATCCGAAAATCAAACGCGCCTGAACCGAACAACAAGGAGAAAACAATCAACATTTTCTTGAACCACAACAAAAAGAATGCGGCGCAGTTGAAGCAGGAGCTGGAAAAAATTGATGCTTCTCTTGGTCAAGCAATTCAAATTGGCTCAGAGGACTTTCAGTGCAACGCTGATTACTGCAGGAAAATGGGTGATGTTACTGTCGCTGTGGGATTCTGCAGATCGGAAATTTGCAATTGTGAAGGTGGTGTTCCAGTTGTATTTATGTGTAAAGGAGGCAAAGTATATGATCCTATTCATGAAAATTGTGATTATGCAAAGAATTTGGAAATTTGTGGAAATTAGCTCATTTTAGTTTTGTCTATTTTTAATAAAATAATAGTACCAAACATATGAATATATTTATATACATGAACCCTGATCATCCAATTCCAATCTAAGATCTTTCTAGTCTCGGTATTTAGGGCTTATTGGTTTGAAATCTTTCTTCAAAAATATTGTGTTAAACGATTTTATTTATTGTTTATTACAGTTTTTAATTTAATTCAATTTTAATCACAGTGAATTACTAAATGATTTGATCAATTTGTCTGGAAATTCGTAAAACACTGCAGCCCGATTAGATTTAGCCATCATTGGGTAACGGATAATTTGATTGGCACTGGTAAGCAGCTAGAAGTAATACGATTACCATAGGACGTATTGCCGTAAGAGACAAGGTATTAACTCGTTCAAATTAGAATTGCGTAAGTGGAAACAACTGTAGGTATAATTATCGTATAATCAAATTTTATATTGTGTTAAAAATATATTCATAAATACAACAAATGATTATCGTCCACGAAAATACGTTCTCTGTGCGCCATACATTACGAGGAAACAACTGGCAGTCTGTTGTAGTATTAGGAAAATAAGACCTGTGTGAACGCTCTACAGTCTATACCGTTGAACATAAAAATAGCAATTGAAAATAACCATATTGCATCTACGTTTCCCAGATTCTTTATTTGATTTAATGGTCGAGCTTAAGGCACTGGTGCCCGCACATATTCTTGTTTCTGACTGTTATCATATATAAAGGTGTACGATACGTTGACAGATCACTTATTTATATTTCTCTTTTAGGAAATACGTTAACTTTGCGATCAAAAGTGAAAATATAGACTTCTACAGTGTTTATTTTTTTGCTGTGACGGATATATTTTGGGAGATACGCTTTTTACCAACTAAAGGAAAATATAATATTTTTCTTGTATTACGTAGACGTGTGAGGTTCAATCGAATACAAACCTTATTTTTCTATACGAGAACTGCATACGATGATAATGTTAATGTCAACATTTGTGCAATACATTTTCATGAAATACACTTGAAACTCTCTTTTTATATTAAAATTGTTGATATCCTGCTTACTTTAAGACGTCTTTCTGGTTTTTTGGGGTCAAGAAATCGATTTTTCAATTTTCATATATTTATATTCAGGATATTTTGAAGAATATTATTTCTAGCCCGAGATATTTATATATATATATATATATATATATATATATATATATATATATATATATATATATACATATATATGTATACTTATACATATAGTAACGCGAAACACTTAAAACGCGTTTATCAGATTTCATCCGCCGGTGCCCAAGATTTCAAAAATAGTATATGACTGATCCAGCCGAATATTTGTTGAATTTATTTCCATATGGAATACCTACTTCGTCCTCTAGAATCACTTCTAGAAACGGCATAGATTTACCTTACTTCTGATTTTGAATTTTGAGAAAAATAGCATTTCTTAAACACATTTTTCGAACAACTCTAATTTATTTATTTTTGCTTTCAAAACTTTTCCGTAAAAGACGAAGAAGATATAAGTGTATATTTTCAAATGCCGTTTGCCGCAGAGCGCTTTCTTATATCATTTTTGAACACACACGTAGGGGTTAATATCAAAGGAAATAATGGAGAATTTTTTTTGTTAATGTATAGAAAAAGCTATTATTTAAGAAATGGTTTTGATTTAAATATAAAAAATAATTTAAAAGTTCCTTTTTTAACCCCAAATAACTAGAAAGACGCCTTAATCAGGAGCAAAATGTAGTATGGTCTGCTTTTATATTAATATTGCTATAATTTATTCTTGATCAATTCCGGTTGGGCAATATGATTTTACGTTACCATTTTAAGTTGTGTCCACATAAGCTAAATAGCGTCCATAAAATTTAACTTTTGGATTTATAGTGCCCTAAAAAACCAAACATCTTTTAATGCTACCCTTAGAAATTGTTTGCAACTGTTCCTACCGAGTGATTCTCAACCGACTAATGCGTATTACCTTAGCACGGTATCCTATTAAATCTTCCCTCGCTAGAATGCGCGGAGTGTTAACCGCAGAATAGGCGACCTATATTCACATTGTAGTTAACTAGTTTTAAATTATTTTAAAGGCATCATAATGGGTATATCTCAGTCCATAGTCTGTTTATAAGCAGCTTATGCAATAAAACTCATATAAACATCATATTACGATAAGTGGAACATGACCGAACATATGAGCCACACTGCGAGACTACATTGAACACTTATATAAATATCCTATACTTGAATTCAAAATAAACTAGAGTGGCTTATACTTGCTAGTGAATATAACTTTGCAATAACAAATTTCATACATTTAATTTCACTGTATTGGGTCACACCTGATCCACCGAAAATTGATATGATATTTTTTTATGACACCGCAGCTTATATATACTTTATGAATGCCATCAGACAGACACACCTTCAACAATCAGCTAAGAATCAAACGCATAAAATGATTGCTATTAATACACGTAAATGTGCGACAGTCACGAAGATAATAGTAATAACTGTCTTGCACACATTTACATTATTTATGGCTATCTTGACAATAACCAAAGTATTCTACATACACCAGAATATGCTACGACTCCTTTGTCCAAGAAATAATGAATTATATTAATATTCTACAACTCGTACCGTTTCATACAATGCATGAGATTACAATTTCAAATGCAGTGAAGGCAAATATTTTGTATTTCGATCTGAAAATGACTAATTTAACCAGGTAAAGTGAACGATATTTTCATTGTGGATTCAGTCTTTAGATTCTGCGTACGTACAGATAGCTAGATAGTGAAATTTAAATTAAATAAGTTAGCGAGCGTATAGTCTTTCATGCATATCTAAAGATAAATATTCACACCCAACTCCAAACTTGTATACTAGATCTAGTATTCCATATTAATATTGGAAACCGTGCGTTTGACTAGAAAATGTATAATCATTCATAAATATGACATGTGATTTCTTTTTTCTTTTTTTTTCGAAAACAATGAATGCGAAGTGACGGAGGTGGCTATGATGGTGTTGCATGTGTGTTAGATATTGCTTAAAGTATATAATTAAGGGTCGCGTGCAGACGCTTTGAACTGCTACGATAATAAATCAGACACGTCACCTTATCGTTCACTACCGCACTATAGCTACAAAAACAAGCATAGGCACAGGCACCAATGCCTTTCGGTTGCCATCTAAATAATTTGGTAAAAATAAAAAATATACAAACCATTTTATAACTACATGGAAGTTTCATATTTATATTAATCATCGGACATGACTTACCAATAACTTATCTGAGACACCCTAAGGTGGACATTCGGAAGTGAAATAATTTATAGATTAGGTGATTATGACCCATTAATTTAGATCACATTTGCTTAAAATTGATCTGGTACCTTCAGACGAGATAACAATGACTAATATACATTTTCGAAATTAGGTACAAAAAGAAAAACGAATTTTAGAGCAAACTAATTTGATTATCAGAATGTTATAAATACATAACTGAAAACTATATTTGTAGCTCATTATAAAGAAACATTAAAACAAAATACGATACACAACTATATTTTTCAAGTAAACTTGTAGAATTTTGAATTCTTATGTAGTGAAATTGGATGGCAACAATAAAGAAGAATACAAAGGCAAAATGAGATAGTAAAATACCGAATAAGCTTTTACAGTTCCTTGGGAACTTGATCTGGAGGTAACGGCTGATATATGATTACCAGAATATAGATCAGTTTCTTTTTAGAGTGTATGTATAGGTTATGAATGTATCTCTTTGGGTGGAAAAGGAAACTTCAATTTTGACAGACTCTTTCTCAATTCAACTCTTCGCCGCTTGTCATATTAACATAAATTGTTTTATGTGTACGAGTTCCTTTTCTATTCACGTTTCTCCTTGCGTCGCATCCGCATCGTTCGCTTGTAATGTATAAAAGAGCATTGGGAAAACTTTGGCAGACGTATATTCGCTCGCTCGCGTTCATTTGGTACATATCCTATTTATTCCTCGTTAACGATCTGACACATTTTTCTTTACTGTTCAGTGATACTATTATATATTATCTTTCATTTGGATTCCAAAGGAATTCTAGTTTGAACGAAATTATCATATTGTGTCAGTGATATTCTTCGTTAAACATAAAATAGTTTTCTTCTATCTATTTCATACATACATTAAACCTCCGTACTTACCTTCTTTTTAATTTCCATTCAATTCAATCTCTACTATATTCCGCCATTTGTATCGTGGGCGGATTCGTATTTTCATTCCACTTACATCACTCACATAAATCGTTACCTTTCATTCGACATTCTATCAAAATGATAGTGGCATTTGTCTATCAGCCATTCCACTATTCCATTTTCTACACCTATTTGTTTTCACATGCGAGAATAGTGTGGAACTGAATTTAGCCGAGGCAGAAGGTCGAAGAAAGATGGCAGATGATACGGTAAAGTGGAATCACTTGAATGCACAAGGAATAAATAAACCGCTCCGAAACTCACGGATAGCGCCGGAAGGGTCTTCCAGAATATTACCATCTTGAGGGTTCTGGTGTATAGTAACCGTACGCATTCTCTTGTACTTGTCTTGTTTCTCTTCAAATTAGAATTATTTCTTAAATTAATAAATCCCCAATGCAAGAAATGCAAACTATCGTACAAAATTATATTTTCTCTATAGTTATATACTGAATCAAAGATATGAAATGAAATAAAGTTTGCTCGAATGTAATCTTTTGAGTTGTTATTTCCTTGTAGTCAAGTATCGATAATGCTGTTTTCTTTTTGTGAATTACTGTTAATCTTAAGATGCCATCAGGTTAATTACATATTGATCTTGTTCTTTTTTGTTGTATTGACCAGGGAACTACATACAAAAGTTGAGTGGGAAAGAAATGTAAGAGCGTTTGTCACGCGATCACGCACCTCCTTCCTTTTTAATCAAACACATCAACTTACTACACTTTGTCAATTATCATCGTTGCGCTTTTTCTTTCTTATACGTAATAAGTTAAATGTAACAAAACATATAGACGAGAGTCAAATAACAATTGAAAATAAAATTATTAAACTATATTTCTAAAGTTAGTATATAGACTCGAAGAAAACCTATTATAAACAACGCCCCGATGCGTCCAGCTCGCCCTATGAGTATAATATGCGATGCAAGCAGCGTTTTTTTTTTAATTATTATGCCCTTTTGGTTAACAAAATGGAAAAATAAATTATAGATATAAAAAGTCTTACAATTTTTTGTAGATTATTTTGATAAAAATTAAATTTTAGTGCATATATTAAATTTGAAAATTATAATATTCAAAAATTTCTTTCGGGCTTTGGGTTAACAATATGAAAAAAATCATGTAGATATAAAATATCTTAGAATTATTAGTAGATTTTTTAATGTTTTACATTTTTTTTATAAGGGTATTAAGGGGGGTTCAAATTTTGAGGCCTTATAACTCAGGAAGCATACGGGCGATCGGATTTAAACTGCGAGCGGATTCAAATGGGATGCCAAATAATATGTTTACCAAAATTGGTGTGAATCCCTCTGGTACCTTCAGAGGAGTAGAGGTCACAAATTTGGTCTTACGAGTAAGCGACGACTAATATCCAAGTATATAAGTTATATAAATTTTTGGATTCAAGGCGACGAAACAAACAGTTTCAAGAATGCTACAGACACACGATCGAATACTTTAGCTTCTTCGGTACTTCGTACGGCGAGCTAAAAACAGAATCGTAACTGCTAATAAATATTGTTTCTATGTTACTATCTTGTAAAAAACTTGAAGTAATGAAATAGTGATTTTAATAAAAGTTGATGTACATTTTTTGACTTTTAATTACATTTTACGATTGTCTACCATCAGCTATTAAAACGAAAAGAACAGTAATCTGTTTAGGTCAATCTGACATCAAATTACCTATATATAGTATTTACAAAAACTGTTTTACGACCATTAACGGAAAGACACATCCATTTGTCACATGATGATATAACTGAGCAAAAGCACGTATTTACTTCATGGCATGCTTATCAAATGCGACCATGTATTTACAAAAAAGCATTATACTGACGGTGATGATTAATACCTAACTATTTTTACGCTGTATGTTTAATGGAAACTAAAACAAATATATGACACACAGAAAAGCAAAAAAAATTATACGTTTTTGTTGGTAATGACATTGACAAATAATTCGGGATATATATATATATATATATATATATATATATATATATATATATATATATATACTAAATCTGTGATTAAACTATATATTTTTACTTTCTTATACGTAGTGTATTAGCTATTAATCTCCTTGCTCAAACATCTCCTAATGTGTTCAATAGATCAAAACACAGGCATTCAAATAATTATCAGTTAACGAATTTGCTTTTGCATTCATGTAAACAGAACGCAAGTCTTATAAAATTCGCGTGTTCCACTTAAATATAACAAATCTTAAATTTCTTATTGCATAAAAAATGTATAGTATTCTTCAATATTTTATCTAAATAGCAGCGTATCTGTACGGTATCTGGTAGGATGTTATATAGCCATATAACAGATGTAGGCAATACTATTTTTATAGGAATTCTAGCCAGTCCCGAAACCAGAAAACAACTCCGTCTTTCTTTTCTAATAAAATATTAAGTCAATATATTGTGTCTACTAAGAAGAAAATATCTATAGCCATTCCACGGCACTCGCTGCTACTATTTAGGAAACATTTTTATTTTCTCTTCCAAACTTCTCGTATTCAATTACTACAGTAAATTGCAATGTCTGAATAATTCTTATCTTTATTTGTTATTATGTTAAATATATCTATTTCAAAAATTAAAAACTCAACTTAACACAAGCCTAAACACTATATTACTAACGGAAGTGAATAAGTATAATCGAGTTTTCTGATATCCAGTTTCAATAACCAGCAGAATGAAGCTGTAAACACTGGTAAAAAATATACAAGGCTCAAATAACAAAATTAATGACAACTTAATTATGCATCTTTAATAGTAAAAATGAAAGTACTTAAAAATGATGATATATCAAAATTAAATTTTAGTTATTATTGATTCACCGCTTGTCGCTATTTATATAGTAATTTGATGCACACAAATTAATAGCAAAGGTAAATTTTATAAGATAGTACTTTGAAATATGAAGCAATAGTAAAACAATATTTATCCAAATAGATGTACATTATCTTCTAGTAATAAAATAATATAAAAATGTCACATAATAATCTACAAATAATTTATGAAAATTAGAACAAAAAGTCAAGTGTAAGACACCACAGATATTTAAATTCTCATACTATTCGTATACCGATCAGATTGAAACGAAGTCTGCGATTGAGTGTAAGAAATACAAAGAACGAGATGATGAAATGTGCGATTAATTTAGCGTGAATTATCATTTGTAAGGAAGAATACGTGCTCTTGTATAAATCGTTGAATGATGTGGTGGAGGCGCACGCTATACAAGATTACAGTGAATACACGAATGTTTGCTGGCGTTTATATTATAAAATTTGTCTGGTATCCAACGATGTAGAATGCTTAAAAATGACATTAGCGCTAAGAGGCCCTAAGCGAAATATGTTTCATGTAATTTAAACTCCCACATTGCGCCTTATATATATATATATATATATATATATATATATATATATATATATATATATATATACATATATACATATATATATATATATATATATATATATATATATATATATATATATATATATATATATATATATATATATATATATATATATATATATATATCTAATCCTAAAGACATTCTTTACAACGTGTGGACATTTGAATTAAGTGTGACATTGGGATGTCCGCAAAAAGTTCATAGGGCGTCGAACCGGGATATATGTAGGATGTGCAACGGGTATCCTTAAGGCGTCTTTCTAGTTTTTTGGGGGTCAAAAATCGATTTTTCAATTTTCGTATAATATTGATATTGAATATTATTTCTAGCCGGAGATATTTATATATAGATATATATATATATATATATATATATATATATATATATATATATATATATATATATATATATATATGTATATATGTATATGTATATATGTATATATATATATATATATATATATATATATATATATATATATAAATATATATGTATATATATATATATATATATATATATATATATATATATATATATATATATATATATATATATACTTATACTTATAAGTACTTTAAACGCGTTTTTCTCAAAATGAGATTTCTTCGGCTGGAGCCCGAGATTTCAAACAAAGTATATATGACTGATCAAGCTGAATATTTTTTGGATCTATTTCCATATTGATTATCTACTTCGTCCTCTAGAATCATTTCTTGAAATGGCATAAATTACCTTACATCCGATTTTGAATTTTGAGAAAGATACCATTTTTACTTTTTACTTTCTTTTACAGAGTAATAAGTAAGTATAGGGATCACCAAAAAAATCGAACTCGAGATTTCAACGAATATACACGTTTTGAGCTTCTCTGAATCGAATGCGACTATTTTCGGAGTGACGTCTGTGTGTGTGTGTGTGTGTGTGTGTGTGTGTGCGTGTGTGTGTGTGTGTATGTGAACGCTCTAGAGCCGAAACTGTCCAACGTAAAATTGAGATTTCAAACTTAAGACTTGCATATGGTCTAGTTGTGCACCTCCTATTTTTGAAAAGAATATTTAAACCGGCAGTGCATGTTTACTCTATGCATTTTTTGTTCTATCTCCAATATCACTAGAGCGGCTGCACTTACGGCAAAAATAGTTATGTTCATAATGAAAGATATTAATATTTCGCACAACTTTTGTTTGAAAAGTTTCTTCAATAAATGTACCAGTTACGAGAAAACCGCTACTGAAAATTTTAAGAATCTTGTTTACGTTGTCATGGATTCGAATGTAGCTTAATTAATCGGATGATCTGCGCCTGTCAATATTTCGACAAGAAAACAAAATGGTCTGAATTAGATAAATGACATTTCAGAATATTTCTGTAGAGAATTGCTTAGTTTTCATAGTTAGTACTTCAAAACCATTACAAATTGGTATTGGTATAATTTTCAACGCATTCATCTATATAAGGTAAGCTTGGTTTTCATATTGTTTCTGTTGGATTATTATTTCCTAATATTATATTTTTATAATCAATAAATATTGATGAAAACTACGTAAAAGAAAGTCCCGCGTTGGCCACAACCCAATTTTTATCACATTTTTCGAACAACTGTAATTATTTTAATTTTTGCTTTCAAAACTTTTCCGTAGAGGACGAAGAAGATATAAGTATATATTTTCAAATGCCGTTTGGTTTTTTTTGTATTAGGCGAACCAACGAGGAGCAGTCGTGGGCACCGCAGAGCGCTTTTTCTTTAATCATTATTTGAACACGCGCGTAGGAAATAATGGAGAATATTTTTTTATATATTCCTAAAAGTATATATTAATGTATAGAAGAATCTGTTATTTAATAAATGGTTTTGATTTAAATGTAAAAATAATTTAAAAGCTCCTATTTTAACCCCAAAAAATGTCAATCAGTAGTCTTTGTGTTTTATGGGAGAATTTATACAATAACTATCGCAATCCGTAAATGCGTCTATTCGATTTTTCTTTAATAGAATATATATTCATAAGCATGTTACAATATATCGTTAAGTATGTATAACACGAAGCACTAGTATATCCACTAAACTTTGTTGAAATAAGTCTGAACAAAGGAGAGGAGCAGGAAGCGAACTAGCACATTCTACAATAATCATTTAAAGAAGAAAAGAAAAACGTTTTACATTACTTACTAGAATAAGTTAAATCTCTTATGATAAATAATTAAAAAATGGGTTGTGGCCAACGCGGGACTTTCTTTTACGTAGTTTTCATCAATATTTATTGATGATAAAAAGATAATATTAAGAAATAATAATCCAGCAGAATCAATATAAAAAACCAAGCTTACCTTATATAAATGAATGGGATGAAAATTATACCAATACCAATTTGTAATGGTTTCGAAGTACTAACTATCAAAACTAAACAATTCTCTACAGAAATATTCTGAAATGTCATTTATCTAATTCAGACCATTTTGTTTTCTTGTCGAAATATTGACAGGCGCAGATGATCCGATTAATTAAGCTACATTCAAATCCATGACAACGTAAACAAGAATCTTAAAATTTTCGGTAGCGGTTTTCTCGTAACTGGTACATTTATTGAAGAAACTTTTCAAACAAAAGTTGTGCGAAATATTAATATCTTTCATTATGAACATAACTATTTTTGCCGTAAGTGCAGCCGTTCTACTGATATTGGAGATAGAACAAAAAATGCATAGAGTAAACATGCACTGCCGGTTTGAATATTCTTTTCAAAAATAGGAGGTGCACAACTAGACCATATACAAGTCTTAAGTGTGAAGTCTCATAATTTTACGTTGGACAGTTTCGGCTCTAGAGCGTTCACATACACACACACACACGCACACACACACACACACACACACACACACACACACACACACACAGACGTCACTCCGAAAATAGTCACATTCGATTCAGGAAAGCTCAAAACGTGTATATCCGTTGAAATCTCGAGTTCGATTTTTTTGGTGATCCCTATACTTACTTATTACTCTGTAAAAGAAAGTAAAAAGAAACAAGACATAGTTCAGTTATTTAATCAAAAACCCTTTGGTAAAATGCGAATAAAAAATAACTATTACGTATAATAAACAGAATGATATGTGAGAAAACAATGAATACGCTCGGTCGGTATGCAGAGCAGCTATGGTTTACATAGTGTGTATAACCGACGCCGTTCTTCCCGCCCGGTTGACTTAATAATAAAATTTATTTGCATATTCAATGTTCATCACGCCGGCTGCTGTGGCAGTTCATTCTGCTTTGTATTCACAGACAGCAGAGCTTTTTATAGTTTGTACAGTACTATACTACACATTTCTTATAATATAAATGACTTAAAGAAGCACACAGACGAAATACATATGTACATATAACCATACCGTTTGTATCTGGTTGGAGCCGTCAAATGTTCACTATCTTCAGTAATACAGACATCTAACTTACTAACTAGAACCGCACTAATCTTGTCTATGATTGCGCACTATATGTTGCCACTGCAATACCAACGTTACAATGCAAACGCACCAAACTCCATCTGAGAGCACATTTATAAGCTTGGCATAAACGTAATTATTTATATTAGTTGAATGTCTCTGTAAATGGTATATATTCGAAATTGTGTATACATTTCGACATTGTATACATTTTCATATGATAGATGAATTCCGAGTCGAGATTTGAAATGGAATCCAAAAGAACCTGCGAAATATTCGGTACTTACAAGTTGTGATTTTGTAAACTATATTCAATTTATTATGTATTTATTTAAATTATATAAATTTGTAATAAGTATAAGAGAAACCTGGGAAATATGGAAAATCGTAAATTGACATAAAATAAATAATAACACAAACACTTAAAATAAGGGTTGTTTTTTTATTTGTGGTAAGTAAAGTTTTAAAAATGAGAAAAAGTCTCGTAAGTACTTGTCGTCGTACAGTAAATAAGAAAATGAAATATTGTCGCATTATGTAATATGCTAATGGACGTAAAACCAACAAATAACACTGTTTTTGTTTGAACAGAAATGATCCAACAAAAGCTATTTAAAGACTATTATATAAACAAACGTTGCCTTCGCTAAATTTTAGTGCTCACGCTACACAATACAGGAAATACATATTTATTCTTTCGCAGAATATAAAACGAATTTGTTTAACGATCTCCTTCAAAGCACTTGACTTTCATTCTGTATCTAATGGAAACATATGGATTCTAAACATTTAAAACTGGAATCCCTTAATTCATCAAATAGTAAATTGGTTTTTAACAAAACTGTTAAATTTCTCCTAGAACAAACCACGGTTCAGATCAGTCCACTATTAACTACAACACTTAGTCACTGCACTTAATATTTTATCATCTAACTGAGCTTTTCTATTTATACATTTGCTACTCAAAAGTATATTCTAAACATCTAAAAGAGGAACAAAACCTACTACAGACGCAACAAATTATGAATATACACACAAACCATACAATAAATTGCTCGGAAGTCAAAGATTTTTATCTATAACTATTTATTACTGTTCTTAAATGTAAGCGTTACAACATAGACAATGAGTTATTTGATGGACTATTTACAAACATGAAGTATCCAACTTTATTAATACAGATCTGAATAACAAAACTATTCTTAACCCTCTATCTCCAATGTCTAAATGGCAAGGAAAAAATTGTTACTCTTTATATATTCGTATACAGTTGTTAGATGTTTTAAAATGTTGTACATTATTTTATTTCATAACGAACATAAATATTTACAGAATAGAATAAACCACAACAATATTCGTGATGACCTTGAAAATATAGCAGGGATTTTCTGTGTACGATTTTGACGCTATAAAAGTATACATTACAATGAATAATTAGTTAATAAAAACTTCGTAGGCCGAGTATAATAACTATATTACCAAATACATTGCCTTGATATTGATAAAAATATATTGGTCCACTATTTAAATAACAACGTATGTATGCTATAACTCCGGAAGTATGAGGAAACATTTTAGGGATATGTATTTGTTAAATATCGGGCCGCATCTTCAAAATCAGGAATATGGGATACAAATATCAGTGCAAATAAAGTTTAATTCCGAGAGTGTTACAGACGCACGACCGAACATTGTAGCTCTATTTATACATATTGTATGAAGAGCTATACCTAGTATTTAAAATTTAGTAATATATAGCATTCAGTACAAAACGCCATTTAAGTAGACAATTCTTCTTTGGTTTAAGACAAAATATGGAAACATTCATTTACATATACATTATATCTAAAGTTTTGATTCAAAATCTACAGTTAATCTGTACAAGTTTAACTAATTTTCTTAGACCCGGTATTTCAGTCATTGTTTAAGCTTTTTGTTCGAATAATATTGTTACACAAAAATTATAACATTGAAAACGTAAGGACCTTAAACCTCTACTGTAATACTGGGCCTTGGAAGTTCAAACTTCTGAATTTGAATTAGCACCATCAATAAAATTTTATGTTGTAGGCCTGAAAATAATTTTGATTGATTTGGTTTTATTTTATCATTTACAAATAGCGTTCCTACTATAGATTTCTAAAGCAGCAAATACTGAAAACCTATACATCTATGGTAATAAAATAAGTGAACAACACACCTACTATAAAACAATTTATATCTTATAGTTTCACTGAAATAGTTTCTAGCAAACATTGTCTTGTGAAATCGTTATTAAATTATTCAATGCACTTCACGGATCAATTACAATAGTTACTTTATTCGGGCACTTAAATTTTAAGGTTCACCCACGGCTTTTAATAGTAATCTACGTTTATTATAATATTAATAAATTTAGCGTCCTCAATTTAGATTTAATTCACTGTTTTAATTGTTTTTCGTAAAACATATTATATTTATTTTTAATTGTTTATGTTTATACTTAGATCAAGTGAACTAGAATTATCTGTAAAATAATCAATGTTCCACTTTGAATAGATAACTTCTTTGATTCACTTTTTACTGAAAAAGAAAAGGAATTTGAGATAATTATAAAACTCTTCAAACATTTAAATAAAGTTGGAAGTTAGTATATTACTAGTGCAAATACAGCCACAGTCATGAATCATGTGGCATTCAGAACTGTGTGGAAGTGAAGAAAATGGTTTTCAAATTGCTCCATTATTTCAATTGACTAAATTACTAAAATCGGTGTTAAAATGTTAGATTATCTGGTGCTTTTTACGTATATTGTTTTAATGAAGACAATTGGCGAATGGCGAATAGTCGCTATTTATTGTTCCGTGAGTAACGTTACTTTAAGCGTCTGGTAAATAATCTCACATAAAAATGTGTGTTTCTCGTCCGTACTTTTTCTAATATTTGAGTACTTAATCCGTAAGTGATATTTCAAATATTTGGAGTTGGAATTTCGTACTCAATTTTTAATATAGAATAGAAAATAGTTACCTAATAGCAAAGCTTCCCTATTGTCGATCAAGGGAGCATGTCGTTGGACCACACTCTCCCGGTCACCCTGCCACAGAACGGGCGACAACGACGCAACACATTTCACCCGCATTGAACCGCCGAGGAAATGTCTGCTGCTCAGAGTAAACTTCAGGCCCAGCGTGCTCGACACCAAACTGTACTGGTGAATCAAAGGCGGATATTGTACCAGTGCATCTCGACTCAGCACCTACATCAACAATATAACACTCACATTAGTTCATATATCTACTACGTTTTTCATGTGGTAAACACTGATATTTGATAGAACGGATTTCCTGCAGGCGCTCAACGATATCATTCCCTTTACCGTTGAATTGTAAAATAGAAACTACTGCAAAATACACTCTGCATTGATTTTATATCCCATTTATCACCATTACTTTTATTTCGTCGTACGAATATAATGTAATCACATATATTCGATCATGTGTTCCTGATGCCGAAATAGACTACTACACTGGGGCAACCCGTGGGCACCATGTGCCCATATTGTATACAGAATATAGTTTAGTTTTGACGGGTGACAAATTTTCTTGTAATTTATTTATAAATTAGGCATCTCCTTTACACAGTTTTTCTTAGTGAGCACTGTTTCGTATTTTCAGTATCATCCACGTAAGGTTAGTGTGGTTGCAGTGCAGAAATTAGTGTGGTGGTAAAAGTTTATAATACGCTCTCTGTTCCGTCATTCCCATCAAAATTTAATGCAGTTGCTATAGCAAACATAAGTGGCAATTCTACATTACCACAACACTACTAACTGCACTAATATTTGTCATTGGCAACAATATCAATATAATATATCAGATGCCACTATCTATAAACTACACAACACACTAAATACACCTCAAATCTCCAAATTTATATATTACAAAAATTCTTTGACATTTCATCATGACGTTTGATTTGTTTGTCTATTTCAAAGCAGACTGAACTTCAGAAGAGTAGTGTAAATGGACTGTTTGATTATTATATAATGTATTTTAAGAACCCGCCATGACGCAGAGGTTAAGACGTTAAGATTCTCGCCCATCACCCTGATTCTCGTCTATGCCAATTTGCATTTTTACAAAAAAGCGTTTTACACATACAAACATAAAGCCATATACATCTGGGTGTTTATATATAATGACAATTAGCAAATTAAGCAAAGCTCAACGTTGTGCCTATTATACGGCATACGGTTAATAAAATAGTAATATTTTAAACAAATGTGTTTACCTGTTGCTCATTTATATACCAGTGTAGAACAGAGGCAGGATGCGATTTGCCCGACGTACAATTTAAATGTATTTCATCTCCAATATGATACTGTATTTTTACCCCTGTGATTAAAGGATCTTCTTTGGGTAAAACTAGAACAAACAAACAAATAAAGTATAGTTTATTTGTTCATTATATGAGACTTATTAATAGAAAAAGAAGCAGCATCCGGATTCATAGAATCTACGCTAAAGATACCTTACCTAAATGGTAAATAATAATGAGAAAAATAAACAACATTTAACATTTGATAAACAGAGATCGCAAATTGTCATTTCTATTATATAAATTATATTACCCTTACAGCCCTGGGACACACATGTTCCAATAGTAACTTTCAGTGGGTTATATATTTCGCCAGTAATAAATAATGCAAATAAAATGTATTGAAATAAAAACAAATATTTGTAAAAGTAGGTACAAAAATGTGCAAATACAATGCGTAGGACTTATGCGTCGTTGTAGTTTCAGAAGATTTAAGCCAAAGGATAAGCGTACTTTTACTAGTATTTTAATCTATCGTAAATGTCGCAAGTTAGAGAAAATGCGATATTGAATTTTTTATAACTATTGTTTAAAAAGGTTTCTCAATAAGCGTATTAGTTACAATATAATACACTAATATAAATACACTTAACAACATGTGCGAAGTATTAAAGGGATATTTGGGATATAAGTTTTTTAACAAAGTTAACGCCTCGTCCATTCCGCCACGGCTACTACGAGTGTATTTGCATGTTGTTCATATATAAATTTTGAATATCTTGCATATGCAAAAATACATGTTCGCGTGCATTCGCATATTTGTCCGTTTGTACAAGGAAAGCTTGTAAAATAATATTGAATGAACATGGAACGGTGTAACGAAATGTTTGCAAAAAAAAATTGTTCTCATTTATTATGTTTTGATGGATGAACTCGTATCGTGAAATACTGCGGATATGAAAATGATATTTTAAATCTGTGTGAAATATGCGCGAGCCATAGATCATCATTCTCTCCACTTGGCTTCTGATTGGAGTTTCAAACTGGTTATGACACTTAATTTCACACCGTTATGAATCATACATCTGGTTTTTGTTCAATCAATTTGAATAACTTTTAGAGCATAAATTGTGGCGGCTGACATTCGATTTTCTTCTACGAAATATTACATGTATTGCACATTTATTATTAAATTTTACTGATATGTTTAACCGTTATATCAATAAACAAAGTAATACGGTTTCATCCTTATTTCGAATCTATGCGTTATAAATTCTTCTACACTACAGTATGGAACAGTAGATGAGCTTCTTCTAATATAACCAATGAGAAAGAAGGACAAATATTTCACGGATATCTTTTGAAGAAAATTAAACAAATTCCTGTAAGGATATAAAAATGGTTTGATAATATTTGACGGCTTTCTTTTTTAGTAATGACGGTCAGAAATTGAGAATCACTCACGTAACGTTCGGGTGAAGTAAATGGCCATTATAATGTGCGTGCACGTAGGGGGAGCACCTATTTATTATTAGTGTTAAAGTAAATCCGTGCGTGTTTTACGCCTTTATCACCCAAAGCACATCTACTATATAAAATACCATATTTTATTACGAAGTAAATAACCCAGCTGGTTTCGTGAGTTCTCATGTAAATGTTCACCTTTTCATTTATTTCTATGAACTTCCAAGAAACTTCGTAATAACATCATCTTTATGCTGAACTATACGTGGTCGCAAAACTTCATCAATCATTTCTTGACAAACAAAAAAGGTAACTGCTTTTTGAATAAATTACCGATCAAATTTTCTATTTATTTTAAGTAATCTCAAAAGGTAATTTAATATTATTTCTTTCACAGTTCATTGTTGCAAGTCATTATAAATATTATAGCACAATTTAAGCAAGCTTCAGTTGTCACGAAAGCCAACTAACAATAAAATAATGTTTTAGCTGCTTGCTTAATTGAATCATCACGTGCGCTATTTGTAATTATAAAGTGGTTGGTATAACGTTTTCTCATGCAGGATACATTTGCATAGTAATAACTACTTCTACCATGTTATTAAAAAAGGGGGACGAACTTCTATAATTTTTATACTCGTTTAAACTCATATCCATACTTTGTAAGCCATTTATTACTTTATTCACATTTTCATTTGCTGATTTTATTTATTTTATTTCTACATTGTTTTTCTTGGTTGATAAGAATTAAAACAAGGGAATTTAATAAACTCAGTCTCCACATTTTGTCTATGTATACAGTTTGATAATTAACTATAATATTAATTGAGCGCTAGTAAACATGACAATTTACCTATCCTAATTAATATTGTAGCACACATAATTGTTCGTTATAGATACATTTTGTAGATAACAAGATGTAAATCGAATACCTATCAATGAATTTCGATTTTGAATATTAAATCTCCTTACACAGTTAGTGCGGCTAGATGAAATCGACAAGAAGCACTACATTCGGTTTGTGTTCGTATAGAGTAAAGAAAACATATTTGTATAAAAAAAGTTTCTCAATGGTTGATAAATTACATTACAAAGATACAGTATGCATTTAAAGAAATTCACTTTGAATAGTTATGTTCATATGTGAAAGCAAATGTAGTTTAAAGAAACAGAATTATTCTATTTTTGGTGTTTCCAGATAGTAAGAATAATGTCACATTCAGAGAAATGTAATATGATAAAATGAGACATGTTGTCTTACACAACATTCAAAGAATATAAGAAGTACAAGAAAAGTAGCCTATAATAGTATTATACAAATGAAACCAGATATCAGTTGTCGTGTCATTTCGAAGCACCGCTGCGCTGCTGACATCTGTCAAATCACGGAAGGTGATAAAGAAAAACATTTATTATATGCATCTTTCATCTCCACAGAAGCCAAATTGACAATTCTTTTGGTTTCTAATGAACTTAATTTTAAGCTCTGTTGTTATTACGATAATAGTTGTACACAAAACGAGCATGCGCTTGAATAAATTAGCAGGGCTGTTTCAAGTTGTCCATTATTTAGTGATGGGCAGAAGCCAGAACTTGCTTCTAAACTAGTTTAATCATCTGTGAAACCAGCCAGCCATTAGGTGGCCTTCCTAAGTCCTTTCATCGCTTGAATCATTCATGAATAAACCAGAACACGCACGCGCCCACACAATTATTTATTAAACGCACAGAATTATTCATATTTTCCAATTTACATGTGTGTAAATGTTCGTACAAGAAAACTACTAATTACATCTGTCACTATATCTCTCCAGCAAGTACGTACTTCCTGCCACATTATCAATAAGGTTCTGCAAACTTGTAGTCATCGTATGTTGAATAATTATAAAGTTATGACATTATCCAGGTATTTATCATAATTGATGGACTTATTTCTAAGAACCTAATAAAAGTGTACGCTTTTTAAGCTGCAAAATGACATTTTTTACATTGATGAATAAATCTACTACGTGGAAGGCGTGACACATTTAGTTTATGGCCCTATCATATCGATGGTCCTCCAGTGGCATATAAAAGCTTCACAGAAACATATCTTGAAAACGAATGTGCTACACTTAAACCTACATATAGTATTTGAACATTTTAGTATATACTACATAAGGTATGATTATGACTGGTTATTATTATAGTGTTTTATTTTCATCTACGTAATGTATAAAAGATAATATTGCGATCACAAAAATAACTCGAATTCTATATTTTCCTTAATTCATATTTCCGTTTAGACTTCGTCCAAGAAAGTAAAAAATTGGAAAGAATATATACGCTATTAGTATAAGAGATATTGGATTTTTAATGCAACGATCTCATTTTGGGTATATATACCAAATTAATGACTATATATTTGGTTACAATTACCATGGTTATGTGATTGGTAAATCAATGTAGTGTGATGTCTAATAGAGTAAAAATTACAATAGATTATGTAAGTATAAATACAATATCTGATTGTAATAGCATACATGTAAGCTATGGTTATCACCAATATAGTATTTTTACTTTCTTTTACAGAGTAATAAGTATTGTAATCATGAAAAATTTCGAACTTGAGATTTCAACGGATATACACGTTTTGACCTTTTCTGAGTCGAATGTGACTATTTTCGGAATGACCTCTGTCTGTCTGTGTGTGTGTGTATGAGTGTGAGTGTGTGTGTGTGTGTGTCTGTGAACGCTCTAGAGCCAAAACTGTCGAACGAAAAATTATGAAACTTCAAACTTAAGCTTTGTATATACCCTAGATGTGCACCTCCTATTTTTGAAATGAATATTCAAACCGGAAGTGCATGTTTACTCTATGCATTTTTTGCATCTCCAATATCACTAGAACGGCTACACTTACGACACATATAGTTAGATTCATAATGAAAGATATTAATATTTTGCACAATTTTTGTTTGAAACATTTCTTCAAAAAATGTACCAGTTGCGAGAAAAATGCTACGAAACATTATAAATATCTTGTTTACGTTGCCATGGATTCGCATGTAGCTTATAAAATCGGATCATCTGCTTTTTTGTCAGGAAAACAAAAGACTCTATTAGATAAATGACATTTCAGAATATTTCAGTAGAGTATTGGGTACTTTGACAGCAGGTTTTGGATATATATATATATATATATATATACATATACATATATTTATATCTAGTGAAAAGTGCGTAAAAGAAAGTTGAGTGCAGACCACTCCAGATATTTTGCCATGCAATACGGAAACATCAATAATGCGACACGAGTTCACCAAAGAGATGAAATGAGTGTGAAACGGTTATAATTATAAAATGCACTAAATGAAATAAAAGTATTTCTTACATACAACTTCCATACGGGCTTCACTCTGTGCCGAAGCAAATGACGGCGCTTCTGCAGACACCTCGCATCGGTACAGCCCACTGGATTGTAATGTTAATGCACGAAGAGTCACTTTCCGACTGTCCGACAATGAAACCTGCACAAACAAAGAAGCAACATGGTTATTTGACATATGTGTTATATTTTTTTCCTAATAAAAAACCTTCAGCCAAATTGTTTATACGGTGTGAGTAAACATACAGATATAATTGTTGAACAAGTAGAACAAGTTTAACGTACATCGACTTGTAGTCCGTCGACTTGATAGCCATGCTGTGGTGGATTTGACTTGGGAACATATCTGTAAAACTCCTCGTGATCTTTGTACCATTTAACGGAATAGAGACTGTCTTCGCCCAGCTCGTAGTCGCACAGCAGCTGCGCCATTTCGCCCGGTACACGGTAATGCGGTACTGTCACTCGCACCCATGACAAACCACTTGATACTACTGCAACAAGCAAACACACAAACACACAAATGACCAAAATGTACTATTCGTCGTCCTAGTATAATAATGCGTGTGATCAATGATAAATATGTGCAATCTTACTTAAGAGGAATCCCCATAGCCGCTGCAAACATAGCTAAACAAGGTTTCGTCGAACCCTTAAAACTCCTTTATTACAACATTAAAATGAATGAAATTTTGTATTTTCAGATAGCCAATAGTTCGCTCTAGCCTTCTCTAGTTTTCGATTTTCAAGTTTTTGCTTAGATTTTCTTTTATATTGTTCTATATTTACCCTATTTTCCAATTCCATAGTTTTTATTGAGATGACAAATTTAAAATTTCAAAATTAGACAAGGATACATTGACTATTTTTCTACCGGAATATTCTAAAAGTTATATTCAAATAAATGTATTACCAAGTATTTTAGGGGTCAAACGAACGCTACAACAGAGTAGTAAATAGTATTGGCTCTTATGGCGCTACGATATTCGTGCGCTATTCCCATTACACCGACCTGTAAGGACGGGTAACTATGGGGATTCCTCTTAAGTATTGTTATTAAAATGAACATAATTACAATATTTCCCAATATACTTTGGTATAGGTAAGTGAAAATTACCATACGGGCTTGTTTTAGGTATCAACATAATGCAACTATTTAATTACTACGTGTAGCTGAGTATGCTATGATAATTGGATACTATAATGAAGATACCCTTTCATCATTATAGGCTATAATAATTGTATCTTCTAGATGTATGTTTAGTAATGGATCTCTGCTCGTTTACGTAGTAAGAATTAAGTAAACCGGATCGCCTCTAGCTATTTTGATATGATTGATAACGTTAAGAAGCCTCTGCTTGTATGTACAAGTTTCCAGAAGAAAAACCTCTATTTATATGAATAAGATAATTACAATCTTACATACACAACGGATGCTTCTGCTCGAGTGATCATATTCGCATGTATTTTGACAAAGTTGGCATAAGCACAAGAAACGGCGGCGGCGGCGGCGAAGGCAGCTACGTAGCACTGCGGCTGCAGTTCGAATTGAACGGGGATAACAACAACCAACAAAGTTTCCGGTAGCGAATCACGGAGAAAGCCGTAAGCGGCCAGGTAAGTGGGCGAATGCAATTTACCAAGTTAAACCATTCAAAGTTAAGGCTTTAACGAAGGATGAGAATACAGGGCGCCATCTGTAAAAAGTGTTTCCCAACTAATTACGTCGCTCCAACTTCACCAACCAGAGCACATCTCAATATGCCCCTTTGCACGTTCGTTGTGTAATTACACTCCCTAATGATACTATCACGTTTTTTACCTGTTTTTCTCATGTTAACTTATTTTTATATTATTTGTACAAACATTCATATGGAGGTTCATGTGCTACCAACAGTTAAACAGATCCATCAAAACATAAAAAACGAGTATAAGAGGAGGAGTTATGACGAGCTTATATTCATTGTGAAACTACACCAGGTGTCCCATAATATTTTAAAATTCTAATATATCTTTTTCCAAAGTAAGCAATTCCATGGCGGCTGACGGTTCTGATGTCACAACTCTGTATACGTAGAAGAATATGTCACTTGTCTGCTTAATTATTTGTGTATACGCTTTGATTTGTGCCATTAGAAAACTTGTTCAGAGTTAATAACTTTATACGAAAATATACGAGCTTGGGGACTTACTTATTTATTTGTTGTACAACACCTAAGTCACAAGTTAGTTTTACTACCAATAACATATCCGAAATATGTATTACCTTGAAGAACAGCAGCTATGTTCATAAATGACAATACTTGCATCCAAAACCGAAACATTTTTTAAGCATATTCTTTTGCATCGTTTGCCACAGTCACTTAGTTCTGAACTTTACAGAAATTGTCTAATTAAAATGCATCTCTTATATACACAAAGATACACTCACGCACTGATTCAGCCTCCTTTTCATCGGACCACCAAGTAATGTTGCATTCTAGAACAAAAATGGAAAATAATAGTCAGTTTTATGGTAACAGTATAATGAATTTAGAACACACAATAAAGCAAGTATAAGAAAGTCGAGTGAAGGGCATCCCAGTTTTTTTAAATTTAAGAGAGTAATAAAATAAAATAAAAACAACGTATTAGAAGGTAGCTAGAAGCAAGCACTTTTTCTAAAGAAAAACAGCAGTATTGCGATTTCAGCAAATGCATTTATGCAAATGCCTGTAATGTAGTAACATAGAGTCTTTACGTGCTTGCTGTACTTTGAGGAATAAATGTAAAACGTTTAAATGTTTTGTAAAAACTCACGCATATATATACATACAGTCTTGCGCAAATTAATGTGGACAAGCAAAACTACACATTTCTGTAACGAAGAGGGTCTCTCAAAAATAATGCATATTTATAATAAATAACAGTACAAAAAAACCAATCACTTTCTTGTTCGTATAATAAAAGAATATGTATTGGGTTTTAGGGTATATTGGTCTATTATATAAAGTTCGAATATTCCGACCAAACTGTCATCATGAAACCATGTTTCCTTGGGTACCACATATTAATATAGGTACCAATTACAAAACTGTATTATCTAGTAAGTACGTTTTTAAAACAGTATACCAGGAATATTATAATATCTTTAACTTTTATATATATATATATATATATATATATATATATATATATATATATATATATATATATATATATATATCACTATTTCTCTAACTCGAGTGGTTTCCAAGATGGTACAAAAAGCAGTAGGAGTATACTTAAATGACTTATTTAGTTTTCAAAATAGGCGCTCTTAAACCAAGCTTCATACAAGCTTTGAATCTAAACTTTTTAGTTATGTTTTACGACGTGCTGAGGAGTTTTGATCTCAGCAAATTTGTAACTACGTGTTGCAATATTTTTGCAAATGCTAAAGAAACACCACCTAAAAATTAACCTGTATATAAAGTAGCCATTTACTGTTTAAATTAGTAATTTTCTTTTTACACAGCCTCATGAAAAATTATGAGAAAATAAAGAGAGAACCACATAAATTAAATATTTCTCAAGTGGCGACTCCATAATAGTGAAAAGGGTTGGTAAGGTATATACGTGTATGTGTATTAGAAATATACAGGCAAGTGTGCTAATTGATATATACATTATGTATTCGGTAGCTCGTTGGTTATAATATGCATTCTGTACCTACTAGTCGACATTCTGATTAAACATGGATACTTTAAGTATGCATGTATGCAATCATGTTTGGTAATTTACATTAAAGTACACTGGCATTATGGGCAGAAATAGATATTACCAAACGAGGACCCTACTCACAACTCCCTATTTAATATTAATATTATTATGCCGTATGGTCGCGGATACATTTGTTTTGTTATCGACTCGACTCGCAGGTCGTAAC
Organism: Leistus spinibarbis; assembly: GCA_933228885.1. NCBI lineage: Eukaryota > Metazoa > Arthropoda > Insecta > Coleoptera > Carabidae > Leistus > Leistus spinibarbis. The sequence goes on from OW121806.1 coordinate 3,523,223, forward strand.
TTTGTAATGACATGAATTTATATGTATAGAATATATGACAGTGACATATAAATTGATATTAAGAAAAGTGGCAGGTATAAAAACTATATACAATTAAACATATTCGGTTATTTTTTATTTGAATTAAATTCTTAATCTTAATAGGAAGAAACTTTCATAACCAGAATCAAATTGTATATATATATATATATAGATTAGAAATGGAACTACAGAAAGATAATAAATAAAAATATGTTTATTGTCATTGAATTTATAGTATATTCCGAATGTGAACTAGAAATAAACCGCGAGTGTTGTTATTTCATGGTTGCTTTGGTTTCCTGAAATGCCAATTATAATTCGGAACATTCGCCGGTTAAAAATGCCGGTAATACAGAAAATCAGCATCTTGTGTCAAGCATGTCACAAGCACGCATTAATCCTGTGAAAATGAAAACATAGCATAGCATAGACTAGCTACAAACTATCAAATTAAGCAAAGCAACGTGGATCAATTTGTGGTTGTTTTGAACATACAAACATAATCTAGTTTTCATTAACAATGTTCTGAACTAAAACCAGATTCATGAAATTTCGCAGTCCACTCAACTTCGGGTGGTTTTGGTTCAAATTCGAAATATACTTCTATTATAAATACTAATGTTTTTGATATTTTCATAAATAATATTACTCATAATATATATTCTTTTTTTTTAAATACGCAATTATATACTAAAACTTACTATAAAAATAAATCCTGTGATGATATGAATCGTCAATGCGATAATACACTTGATTAAACACAACTAATAAATGCAATGTATGGAATAAAGTAAAAAACCGGAACAACAACAGTCAATTTCACCAAAGATGAGTTGCAACTTTTCACTTCGCAACTTTCGCCGCGCGATTTTCCATCAATTCGCGCAACTGCTTGCGTCCGACACAAACTCGCCAGTTTAACTGCGCCACACGCGTTGTCGCGTTCCATTCTCGGCTTCCGCCGTCGAGCTTACCGATGGAACATCTAGTACGCAAGTCTAATGTAAAAAGGTGATATTCCTGCGGAGTAGCGTGTGTATTATTATGAAAAATCGTTTGCTTAAATTACTGTGCGTGTTTCACTGGACGACATTTATATTAGAAAAATGCTTTTACGAAAATGTTCGATAATGTATTTTTCGACTTTTTATTTTCATTGGCAGAGCTTACTGCTCTGCTGCAACTACTTACTTAAATCTATTCAACTATTCCAGTCGATCATTCTTTCTTCAGAATAGATGCGTCTACAATGTTGAGCTAACGAGCTAGGAAGTATATAACTCATATACATTATCGGAATCAGGAAGATGTGAAATGAGTATTTGGTACCAAGATTGTTACCAAACACTATAGCTCTTTTGTACATAATGTACGACGAGCTAAAACGGATACAAGCTCAATTGATTTTATACTTAATTGCATGTAGTGCGTGCTGATAAAAGTCCCGGGAAATTATTTTCACCTGCGATATAATAACACAGTTCAACTGCATGATTCTCAATCTTTTCAGTCCGCCTGCAAAGTGCAATAATTATGCATTTACCAAAAATTACATTTAATTATCTATTTAAGTACTTCACGTTATTTATGAAAGTGCATTAGAATATGTTTTACTTTATTTTCTCTTTACACAAACTTATTTTGACATCAACTTAAGTTATTGTTATACAAGAGTTTCAAGAGTTCCAAAATACGATGTTGTTCGAAGTGCTTTGAAGAACAGCATTACACTTCTCAAAATATCAACGTATTTAATCTTAAAATATTCTTTAATCAGAACCATGTTGATCTTATAATCCGGAATACTGTGAAAACCAAATATACATATGGAGAACATTATCAACAACACAAGGATTTGATTCCGGTACCTTAATAACCCCCTTGAAAATCGTTCCTGAAAAGTGACACATTTTATATTCGAATCTAAAAATGAAAGTGGTTCCGAAACTAGCGAATCGATGGCCAATAAAATAGGACGAAGAGAACAAGCGAAAGAGGAACTATATATATATATGCTTGCGGTGAAAATGAAACAAAGTTCTTTATCTCTAAATTGTAAATTACTTGGAAGTGCTGGCTTGCACAAAAGCGTAAACTTATACTGCCAAAAGTTAAATTGCTTCAGTGTATATAGCTAACTAGTAGGTACTAATACTACTCCAATTCTTATTAGGGCAGATATTTCTATTATCTTTCATTCTGCCAAACAAACACGGATATCTAATCGTAAGAAATATATTTCAGTTCATTTATTTTCGTACTTAAAGGGGAGCTCATATCTTTTTACATCTTCACTGTCAATGTCGGCTATTGGTGGCTTTTCATTAAATACTAGCGGTAATGATACTACCCGTTATAGTAACTGTCACTTGCAGACTCATCATTCTCTTGGTACTAAACCATACTAATTTTCAGTTAATTAATAGATTAAAACACATTGCTTTCCCATAAATGTAAACGTAAAATATATATGTTTAAACGCACTGATAAATCTACGAAGTTTTTCCTCGATTCAATTAGACAACAATGACCGCAAAATCTTAAATTATCAGATTCTTCCTGCAAACACTGGCGATGGGCCACCTCTCTAATACAGATGATTTGCTTTCTTATATCCAGGACGTTCCTATGTGACATTTTCCTTAAGTAATCAGCTAAAAATGTAATTCGGCGTCATGCACAATTACGTCGGTAGTGTTGACATTTACTGGTAATGTTGATATGGAGGTTTTCCCAGGTCGTGGAATGGCCTCAAATCTTTAAAACTTTTTCTATATCTCTATTAAGTAAATCACAACAAAGTGGCACATGATGAAGAAACATAAACCAAAAGAAAAGCGACATTGTAACACAAATGAACACCACAAAACAGAGTGTAGGCGAGGACCGTGGAGGAAATATGTTTTCAATCATAAAACATATCTGGAAGTTATTGAATTGCTTGTAGAGCAATCTTAGGCCAGCACGCGCCGTGTTGTCCAGGGAAACAAAGCAAATAACAACTTACCGATTTATAGACACAGCAGTGGACCAACCAAAAGAAGTCCTAAAATTCATGATCAACTTTTGTTTCAAACCGTTGAACAAGCACAGCAGTTGGTCGATTCTTTGAAAACTTTGGAGATAAATATTTTTTATCAACCAACAATGTAGGCATTAAATTGTTTGCAGATTTTTATTGAAATTCACGAGTGACGACAGGCAGGATACAGTAAAGTAGATGACACATTTTCGAACATATGATAATATGTTGGGAAGACTCTAATACATAATTTGGAATACTTCTAGTGTGAGAAATTATTGTAGATGTTAATACCTGCAAATAGTTAGTGTTTCTCTACCTGTTTTGACCAAATAGCTATAGTGTTCAGCATTGTGTCGGTAACATTCCGTTAACATCGCTGGTTCAATATTATTTATGATTATAATTTATCAATTCAGACTTTGCACAAGAAAATTCAAAAGTAGAACATATCATTGGATTATGCGAATGCAAAGAGAGACATTTAATGTTGACAAACAATATGTTTGAAGATAGAAAAAGTGGTAGGCTGCTGTGTGTATTGGTGTTTGTATAGCCAGACGTATCACACAAAACACTATCCATCACCCAGCGTCCTGTCACGTATTGTAAGTTTAAAGAACAAGAGCGCTTAATCTTTTGTCAGCTAGTGTGTTTTCGGGAAGACAGGCACAACATGGCGACATTGTAGAAGACGGAATCACAGGTGAACACAGCCAAAGAAAAAACACACAAATGTAGCAGTAGCATGTCGTCGATCCATGTTCGTACGCTACATCTCAAGAGTACAATCTGTTATCACGCTCCGTTATCAGTTCACTACGCACTTTTATTATTCTGCCGGCTGGATCGAATAGTAGACGTGCAAAACATTACAAAAGATCAATCTTGCGAATATACGAGTATATATATTCATTCATTTACCCATTCAAATTAACCAAAACAATTTACGTTATTAAACAAAACAAAATAACGAAACCAATGCATATATACCAAAATTGAATTATTCATTTCATAACGTAATATTTCTGTTTCGGTGATATTTTATCTAACTGCCAAAATATGATAAAATTATGTCATCACTTTCAGAAGTTTCAATATGACAGGATGTCGCGCTCATACACCGTAGTACTGTTATTTCATTAGCTAAATTGTAAAGGTGAATACCACATGACGTATAATTCTGGAAAATGTGTTTAATTGTGTCGCAACATTCAATATATATGTGCATAGTAGATACATATTCATTTGTCATGACGTATGATAGCGCATATTGTTATTGCCTTGTTATTATTTAACCTCTTGCTGTAACGGTATATTTCCTCTAACACCTATACATTGAAATATTGTATTCGTGAATTTATGCCGGCAGAAGATTGAAGGGCGACAGACTAATGGGCATACGAAGCAACCGATAAACGAGAAGTTTACCTCGTTAAAAACTTGAACCCCAAATAAATACCTTTCCCCCCAAATCACTGACATGTTGATGTGTGCGAACAATGCTGGCCTGGTTGTTGATCCCATATGTCCTGACAGAGCGTCATTCAGAATAAAGTTGCTATGAAAGTACATGGCTCAGTCCAGAGTGAAATTGATACCAAATCGAATAAACTACCATGACCACGACATGAATCACAATTTGTGTTTTACTTAAGGACTTAGATTACATGCATTTATTACGTTCAAGTAATACAAATATCGAAACAATACATTAGAATATGTAATAAACAAGATTCGGTACGTACAACGCACCGATGCGTCGAGCTTTAGGTTAACAATATGAAAAAATCTTATAGACATAAATTATCTTAAGATTTTTATTTATTATTTTTATAAGGGCAGTATTAAAGGGGGCTTCAAATTTTGGGGACCTATAACTCGGGGAGTATACGGGCGATTGGATTTAAACTGCGACCGGATTCAAATGGGATATCAAAAAATATGTGTACCAAATTTGGTGTGAATCGCTCCGGTACCTTCAGAGGAGTAGAGGGCACAAATTTGGTCTTACGAGCGACGATTAACATTCAAGTTATATATATTTTTGGAATCAGGGCGACGAGACAAACACTTTTTTAATACATTTTTTTGATCCGATAATGCTACAGACACACAACCGATTGCTTTAGCTTCTTCCATACTTCGTACGGCGAACTAAAAATTACGAAAAATGGTCCATGCTATATGTTATGTTTGAAAGCAAGCAAAATTGAATTACAAATAGAATTATGAACAATTTATAGTTCTATTATTAAATAACACATCAACATTAAATAGCATTAACTATAAGCTTTTTACAATAACAGTAAATCATACACATTGGGTGTGACAATATTATTTGCAGTTGTGAAAAATAATACATTCATCAGGAAACAGAGCAGTACTGGTTCGTGCTTGAAAATGCAGATAGTAAATTATTTTGAGTAAATTCAGATTTTAAACAAAGGAACTTATTTTTGTTATAATATTTAAATTGAAATTCAATAAAAGATAAACAATATATTTAATGTATATTCAGGTAATATATTACCATCCATGATATCAACTGATATGTCAATTTCAAAAGTGATTATCTAGTTTTTGATCTATTTTTTCCAAACATCTTTCTTTGTGAATATGATCTTATGCTTTTTATATGTATTTAAAAAAGGTGAGCAAAGCCATGGAAAAATATTATCTAATAAAAGAGTAATGAAAAATGTTTGTAATAACTTTTTATACAGTAATCGAGTAAATGCTATGAATGTTTCTATATAATTCCACATAGAAGTGTGTGTGAAATTCGAATGATAAACGCTTGGGTTTGGAAATCACAACGTTTCACCATTGACTGACAACTTAATCACTCTGTAAATGACAATTGGCGGAGATAGAGAGAACCGATAAGGGTAGGATTGTGATAATGGTGCAGGGCTGGATTTACAATAAAGCTCTAAAATTTCTGGTCCTCCATGACCGAATATACATATATTAAGACCAATATCATTATCACGCGTTCGTACAAGTCGGTGTAAAGAGGTAACCGCACGCATATCGTAACTGCAAAAATGCTCATTTTAACATTCAGTCGATGCGTTCGTTATCATATTAAAATGATTCTTACAAATTAGATTTTAATACGATCTTAGTTTTAATATTCCGCGTTTCTTTATCTAAATTTAAAATGTTGATCTTCCATAGCTGCCAAATTTGTTACTTGAATTTTGATCACTTTTAATAAGAAAGTGTTTTTCTTTTAGTTGAAATTTCCGTTCTCACTTATTGAATAAATAATTTATAATTCGCCCTATTAGACAGAGTATATTTAGGTTCCAGTTCGCTTTATCCGGCCCTGTACCAAATGTGACCTAATAGCGCTGGCTGGGATGTTGGTGTCACGTCAAACTGAACCCTGATCATGATTATGTCGCTAGTACATTTCTCCACTATTGCTATAGTATGGTAAAGGTTCACAATACATGTTAGTGCATTCTACCACAACAACGTTCGTTTCCGGAATCAGGATAATTCCCATGGGGTGTGCTGCAGTGTCTGTCCTTTTCGTTCTATACATGCTTCGAAACTATATTATTTTCGTATTATGGATACGTTTGTGGCTGGCATACTTATTTTTGTTAACGTGTACTCATTAATTGCTGCTCATAGTTTAACTGTATGAACGTGAAAATATGTGATTTATGTAGCATATGTTTTCGAGTACTTATTTAATTCATATTTTGAGAATAAAGAATAGGATTCATGCATAACAACAAAATTAGCGAGATTGTTAAAAAATAAAGCTTTATATTATTTAGTTACAAAAATAGGCCAAACGGAAACGAGACATTGGCCTTGTTCACCTGATCGTTATCAAACTTATAGCAGATGTTATGTAGACCCTTTGGTCGGCTAGGAAATATCTTGTAGTGCTGAAGTGGGTGATGTGTTTGTATTGTCATTTGATAGATAAATATTGGTATTTTATAAATGTTTGGTCTCTGCAATAATTTAAAACAACTGCTCAAGTCATTATTGCTAAATACACGTAATTCAATAACAGTGACAGTTATAGGAGTTATGAAAAAGTGTAAGAGTCTGTACGCTACGATTAGGCATTAAACCCATGAGCTCTTACTTGATTGTGTTTGTATTGATTATGCTAAGATATTTATGTGATGTGGTAATATGTTAATGTAATTACAAATTACGATGTATTGGGTGTAATAGATAGACGCATATTTGGTCGTACATTTTCTCGGTACCTGCGGGGAATTATTCAATTATCTGTATTATTGTCGTGAGTTATCGGTTCGTTGCTAGTTACATTTCGCACACGGTAGGTTTCGCACGCGCTATCAGTGCTGCTGGAATTGACATCCGTAAATATTTACACTAGGTAGTAACAGAGTGGTTGAGGTTGTGCAAGGATTTCACCCTAAATGGAAATTTTGGGTTTTGTTTACATTATAAACATGTTCTATAATTTGCAGATCGTTTTCACTAATGTGACATCCGACATCCGGATCCCACATTCTTGTAAACGAAACAAATGAGTTGTAGTAATCCGAATACCTTGTTGAAAATGAAACAAATGAGATATAGTAATCCGAATACTATAGTTTTTTTTGTACATATTATACGATGAGCAAAATTGGTTTGTCAATGATAAATGTTGTAACTAATTTTGCGATCTTCATTTGTGAATTTTTAAAAATAGAAGACAATTGTATATATATACTTTCTATTCAATCCTAAATTGAAAGTGATTTGAACATTCGGAACCACTTTTTCTTGCGTAAAGCCTAATATATCTCTACAGTTACGTAGAAGGTGGATCGTTCCCCTATCTGTGTCATTATACCCGTAGAATCAAGGGGTGTATTCCCTAAATGTATCTTCATTGCACCAAAGTAGTTTTTCACACGACTTCGATAGAATATAAATCGATGCCTTGTGCATTTTGCAATTTCAAAGAGTCTTTATCCATTTTAATAAAATTTAAAACATTTTTGATAAATTTCATTATTAATAGTAACTACTTTTGAGACTACTTCTACAAGACTTGTACACCTTTTCGTAAAATCTTTTTAATAATACAACGATAAATGTCTTAACTTAATATCATTTAAAGGCCCGTCGTGCATTTTTGGATTAAATCTCCTGAAATCTGGAGTTTAGTTTTAAAAACGGTTTTTGTAATGATGTCTGTGTGTCTGTAAGTAAAACGAAAGCAAACAATATCCATGTGCTTTAACAAGTGGCTGAAAACAAACTACCGAATGCGATGTATAGTTGAAGTTTCTGACGACCGTGTGTAGAGTTCCTAATTGAGCAGAGATAACACTGACGTAATCTCGGCTATCCGCTGTCTAGTCACGAACGGATTAGCACAAGCCCAACCGTGATATATAAAATAAAGCGGCTAACAGACAGTAAGCAGTATTAGTTCGGAATTAATAATACAACAATAGAGGCCCTGCCTGCTTGCGTTCAATACATTCTCTACAATTAAAATCCAATTAAATATTACAAACTACTTGTACAATTTGTAATTTTATGTTTTATCATAATGTAGATAAATGTTCTGAAGGCTCCGCAATATTGGCTTATGTGGAATAAAAATAAAAACATCATTTTGGGCTAATTCAACGATACACCTTGTGAAATAAAATCTCCAGTCGAAAAACCACTACAAACTTATCTGCATACTGGTTAAATTCCAATTGAACTTGCACTAGAATAATATGTATTCAATTTCTTTTTCCTGTTTAAACAAAATTTATTACACTGTGTCGATTTTATGGTGTAATTTGGCGCAATTCTATAAAACACATGAGAGCTCATACAAGCTGGGCTGAAATATATGAATCATTCTTAAAGTCGTACAAAGTTTCCAAGGCATTAAACTACCGATAAAATTGCGAACGTTTATAGTGCCTCTCGGGATATATTTTAAATGTAAAAAGCGACGGTCTATTACAGAGCCTCAAAGTGGTAATGTATAGATGGCATCATCGATATCCAAATTTTAATTAAAGGATCTTACATACAGCAACGGCCTTGAAGTTTGTATATATATATATATATATATATATATATATATATATATATATATATATATATATATATATGTATATATATATATATATATATATATATATATATATATATGTATATATATATATATATATATATATATATATATATATATATATATATATATATATATATATATATAAATATTCAATTGATACGTCCGTATAAAATCACGAGTCAAGCAGTGGAATTCAGTTGAGAATGTCGAATAGCCCCTACGGCCATATGTTTTACCATTACCGGCTACGTATGATTAGTGTATCCCTTTTGACCTCGGCCCGCACTGTATTACATGCGAGACCACAGATATATCTTAATCAGGACCTGGCGGATATATTACCAGCTCATGTAAATATCATTCATACTAATATTTATTCAACAGCGATGTGTTACGGCACCAGTTCTGACTGAATTTTCATTATCCTTGCATTCCCAAGTGAATCAACTCACTCGTAACCACTCCGTTCTCCATCCTTATCAACGTTATGCCATTTCGTGTAACGCTAACTCTCTCATATCTGTTGCCTCACATTTATTCTTTGTGTGCTTTTTTATGGGATCTCTATATTTTTGTATACATGTTGTTCTGTACAGTATCAATAATGCAATTATTATGTGAACTGGTAATGGTCATTAAATATAAATGCATTTATATTTAATTACTAATATTTAACTTAAATGTCAATGTTTTGATCAAACTTTTATATTAGAGGCAATTATACACTAATGTAGCAGGTTATTTAAACAAATGAACATGCAAATTAAAGTAGATCCATACATATTTCTACTTGGAAATATCAGAGCCAAGTCCATTTATTTGATGCCTTATGGTCGAGTGCCTTGGGTATATTAATAGAAAGACATCTATTGTAAGATGAAGCGATTTTTAGAAAATGATGTCCTACCAATTGACATAAACGTGAATCATCCATTTTTCATAAATGTTGCACAGATAAAAGGTACTTGTCGCGCGACTCCCGCGACAAGACTGCACAATGTAGCAGTAGAGTCGCTTCAGTCGCGCGACTGTGGTAGGCAACGAGTACATTTATTTACCTGGAAAGCAGAGTCGCTTCAGTCGCGTGATGGGCACTCGACCTTTTTACAATGAACTATTTCCATGACTGCTTCAAATATTACAAAAATAAAAATATTTTTAAACGAAACAAAGAACAGAGGATTCATCATTTTTGTTATTTGCTTATACGAATTATATATGTTAGGAATATTTAGACGGTTTTTAGTCGCCAGGTCAAAATCTTAACGATATTCTGAAACATATAGTTGAAACTGTTCTTATACCGCCTCTGACAAAATGCGAGTAGTTTTCAGTTGTTTAGTCAGTAAATCATTATTGTGTGAAATGTGTACCCAGGTGGAGCGTTGATACTATTATGCGATGCCGGCGCCGGGCGTTGTTCTTGTAACTGTCAACGAGACGTGCATGTCATTTTGATATTTAGTTGGTTGTTGACGACATTTACCGGTGATAAATGAACAGTTTTATTTATGAAAGTCAATATAATTGACGGCTAAAATTTGCAACGAAAAACCATGGCAGAATGAGCGATGATTTTTTCCTGCCAAGAAGAAATTTGTTTTCGACATACACATTTTGGATCTAATATTTTCTATTAATTTTTTTCTGGCTTATGCTATTACATCTATTTCCAGTGCTACGTCTATTATCCTGATAATACACTTAGGACAAAGAATCAATGCCGTGGTTTTTATAACCACTGATTTAAAACAGTTTTACTACCATTTAGTTTTGAAGAGATATATTGTATATGTGAACGATTATGATTGGCAGAGAACATACAATACGAAACCCAACAATGAAAGCTAATAATATGTGTACTCTTGCTATTTTGAAATAGATATATTTAATATATTTTCAGAAATATATAAAAAGGCAATAGACAACGAAATTTACTGTAGTTATTGAATAGCAATGGAATGCATGAAAGAGAATATAAAAAGTGAAATGTTTCTGAAATAGTAGCAGCGAGTGCCGTGGAATGGCTATAGATATTTTCTTCTCAGTAGACACAATATATCGACTTAATATTTTATTAGAAAAGAAGCATGGAGTTGTTTTCCGCACTGGTAAGAATTCCTATAAAAATAGTATTGCCTACATCTGTTATATGGCTATATACAATCCAACCAGATACTGTACAGATGCGCTTCTATTTGGATAAAATATTGAAAAATACCATAAATTCTTCTTGGAATAAAAGATGTAAGATTTGTTATATTTAAAGGGAGCACAGGAACTTTACGAGAATAGAGTTCCTGATAAATATATTGTATCTGTAAGACGTACATTATTCTGTTTATAATTTTATTATAAACTATAATTGTAATTACACTTCGGTCGTAAAAAAACATGATTTCATTTTGCTGGACACAGTACCCGTTAGTCATATTTTTTGTTGTTTTACTCATTATTCCCCAAGATAAGTTAAGTGCTGTTTTACTACATTACTATAATGTGGTAATATGCTGTTTTAATTTTTATTATATGTATTATAAAGTAAACTCTATTAAGAAGATTTACAAATATGAAATACAGCATGAGACTTGTTTAATGTTCCATAGCACAACAAAATACAGTCCAACCGACCTAAACTTCTGCGTAACGTCAGTACACCGACGTTTTGTTCAGTAGAAAAATTGTAAATAAAACGGCCGACTATTTGTTTAACATTTCAAATGGTACAATGCCATCACAAGCCTATTTTAGAAGACATATATTTTAAAAACATCGTATGGATGCAAACAAACCTTAACAATTAACAAGCTTAGGTACAACGCACCTATGCGTCCAGCTCGCCTTATAAGTAATATATGCGATGCGAGCAGTTTTTAATAATTTTGGCCTTTTGGTTAACTAATTGAAAAAATGTTATAGATATAAAAAGTCTTACATTTAATTTAAGATTATATTAAAAAAAAAAAAAAAAATCAAATTTTGAAATTCAAAATTATAATATTTAATAATTTTTTTCGGGCTTTGGGTTAACAAAATGAAAAAATCTTGTAAACAAAAAATATCTTAGAATTTTTAGTGGAATTTTTAAGTGTTTCAATTATTTTTATAAGGGCAGTATTAAGGGGGGGTCCAAATTTTGGGGCCCTATAACTCGGGAAGTATACGGGCGATTGGATTTAAACTGCGAACGGATTCAAATGGGATGCCAAATAATATGTGTACCAAATTTGGAGTGAATCGCTCCGGTACCTTCAGAGGAGTAGAGGGCACAAATTTGGTCTTACGAGCGAGCGACGACTAACATCCAAGTATATAAGTTATATACATTTTCGGAATCAGGGCGACGAGACGAACACTTTTTCTTAATGAAATTTTTTGATCCGAGAATGCTACAGACACACGACCGAATGCTTTAGCCTCTTCGGTACTACGTACGGCGAGCTAAAAAGAGCACTTTGTAAGGAAACATGCAGCACCATTTATTTATACGAGATTTCTTAAGTTCTGTGTTTTTTATACTCGGCTTTAGTGATTATCTGTCCCTTTCTGCTAATCTAGGTATTGGGCAAAAGATCGATCAGAAAAGGTTAGATCATAAACTTGCTGGACAAATCGCCAGTGTACCACAACTCCCCGCTTGAACTGTTTTGGTCAGGCAAACACTTATTCTCTAGCTCAAGTTGTTTTCGAGATAGTAAAAAAGATACATTTACTAGTCAATTTTGATTTTGTTTTGTATGACAACCGGTTTATATACAAGTTTTAAAATTATAATTTTAATTTAACTATGTATGCATTATTCACACACAGTTCCTGCAAAATTGGCATAAATAAATGTTGGGATAACCAGAAAGTAATCTTGAGTTCAAAAATTTGTTAGGATTATGGTACATTCTTTAGTTATTAGTTGTACAGATGTCCGAAAAAAGAGAGCAATGCGATAACATCTGACAAACTGTAGTAAGTTCAGTGTTTCATAAAAAGAAAGGAGGTGCGTGATCGCGTGACCAACGCTCTTATATTTCTTTTCCACTCAACTTATATGTAGTTCCCTGGCCAATATGACAAAAAAGAACAAGATCAATATGTAATTAGCCTGATGGCATCTTAAGATTAACAGTATTTCACCAAAAAAAAAAACATTACTATAGATACTTGACTAGAAGAGAAAGAGCAACAAAAACTGGTAATTTCAAGAAAACTTTATACTGCGGTATCCTTTTTGAATCCGCTCTCAGTTTAAATCGCGTTTATACTTTTAGGGTAATTTAAAGCCTCTCTTAATATATTTCAATACACAAAATGGAAGATATTTTTTGCTTATAACGTGTATTCAAATTGTGTAGGTAAATCCGCAAAAAAATAAAATAAATTGCTGTAGTGAAGTTTGTCGTGCCTACTAGTATATAATGCAGATTACAACAAATGCATTTCATAAGAATTTAATAACATGCATATGCTGCGAAATTCAGAATCACGTCCCACTGTAGACCAATTTGAATGTAATATGTAACATATGACAATATATACACCACATTTATGTGATGAAATCGATATTCAGTATGTAGTATGTCATAATTCCAATATTCACGATACAAATCATTGTCAAACCAATATACTGGTAATTTCACGACTCACTTAATCACATGAAAGAAAAAATGTACGCTTTTGTGTTGATCCTGAAGGGAAATTTTATTTTGGTGTAGTTACAGCGTACATCAAATTTTATTTTCAGTACAGTAAAATCGTTCTGTAACAATAATTGTCATAAAGCAATCTATTGTTATTGGGCTCATAGATACACACACACAAACACATAAACATTTAGTGAGAGAGGCAGGACAACCATAATATGAGTTACTATCGTTCAAATTCATGGGATATTCAATTCGAAATTCACTGCGCAGTAAATAAATATTGGCACCTATATGATCCAGTGCCATCATAAACAGCAGTTATTAAATTATACGAATGAAAATGTGACCGAAACTATCACTTGCAATAACTTGATGATATGCAAGAATACGATGCAAGTGTCAGCACTAGGCTAGGGATAAATATCGAGTGTGAGGTTCCTTTTTATTTTCTTTTACAGAGTAATAAGTAAGTATTGTAATCATGAAAAATTTCGAACTCGAAATTTCAACGGATATACATGTTTTGACCTTCTCTGAATCGAATGTGACTATTTTCGGAATGACGTCTGTGTGTGTGTGTGTGTCTGTGAACGCTCTAGGGCCAAAACTGTCGAACGAAAAATTATGAAACTTCAAACTTAAGACTTGTATACACCCTAGATGTGCACCTCCTATTTTTGAAAAGAATATTCAAACCGGTAGTGCATTACTCTATACATTTTTTGTTCTATCTCCAATATCACTAGAACGGCTAAACTAACGGCAAAAATAGTTATGTTCATAATGAAAGATAATAATATTTCGCACAACTTTTGTTTGAAAAGTTTCTTCATAAATTGTACCAGTTATGAGATAACTGCTACGAAAAAACTCAAATATCTTATTTACGTTGCCATAGTGATACCTACACTTGTGACAAATTTTATTATTTCTAAATCGGATGAACCATGAGTTACATCATTTGTTTCTTGTTTATTGAAAACAAACAAGCTTTACATTGACAGTTATCTGTATGAATTAATATTTAAAATATTGATTTCTTATTAGAATAAATTGTATCAGGTAAATTATTATAGAATCAATATATATTATATATTTGCTAACATAATTAAAGAACAATTTGAGAGTTTTACTGTGGAGTTTGACAGTTTAAGAGTGAATACGATAAGTACTTCAAATACAGATCCATTATAAATTGGTATAATTATCCAGTTATTATTAAGTTATAGTAATTTAGTTTGAATTTTCATTTTATATTGGTCAGCAAAAGATTTTGTTATCACTTAATAATAATAATTATTATCTGCGCCTGTTTTTTCCAAGAAAACAAAATAGACATTTCAGAGTATTCCTGTAGAGTATTGGTTGGTTTGACCGTTTGTTTGAGATTATATATATATATATATATATATATATATATATATATATATATATATATATATATATATATATATATATATGTAGACAGTTTGTTTGGGATATATATGTATATTAATATCTATCTATTGAAAACTACGTAAAAGAAAGTTGAGTGCAGGCCACTCCAGATATTTAAATTTAATAAGGCATTTATATATTAGGTTTTAAACTCATGAATATTTAAGTAGTCTGTCACATATCCATATTAAAATGAGTAAAAACTGTGTGTAAAATTTTCAACAATTTTGTGAGTAAACATTGTGCAGTACAAAAGCTGTCTTTGAAGCAATTAATAACAATTTCGGTGGGTAAACTGAAAGCGAGCAAAATCTCTGGGGTTCGCCGATACTTGTACGGGTATATTTTCGAATGATGATCTATTAACTTAGTTAATATTAACACCAACAGTACCGGCGAATTAGCCTTTTGTGTGTGTGTGTGTGTGTTAATTTGTTATCATTTTCTGTGTCCCAGAGTGTCTGCCTAGACGATGCAAACATGTTTATGAAGTTGCAGCGCGGCGAGTAACCATTGTTAATTATAATTACGTTCAAACCACAGACCAAACATATAAAGACTAATAACGGGCAGGAAAATTGTGATTCCCGCGCGGCAGAATTAAACAATAAGATACTTTTTGTATTCTAACACCCACTAACATTCACACACACACATATATATTCGATTCAAGAGTGGTCAATGTGAAAATATTCAGGGTTTAAATACTTTTTTTCGGATGTATCGTAGAATAAGCCATGTACGATTTGTACGATACAGATCTGTATAGTTACAGATTCATAATCAAATGCAAAAAGCTATGAAATGTATATCAAGTATAAGGGGAAACATGGAGAATTTGAAAATTCTTATTTATGTGTGGTTGTACACACGTATAAATAAATGTTTGAACTCATAAATTTGCTCAGAACGATGTATCCGTTAGTAGTAAGAAACTGTCCGATAACAGATCATAAATTCAGAGGAATATCGACAGGTTGACGTTCAGTAAATTTTCTTTTCGAATCCCTAGTTGCAGTCATAGTTACGTGGTTCGTGAAGAATTATAAGTAGTAGTGCAAACTTCATACCAAATCAGGTAGAGTTCATAACCCATTGACAGCCAAGGGTCTTGTTAAAATCATATGAAACAGAATATACACATTTGCTAGGTTAATAGATATTTCTTGAAATATTACTTTATCGACAAAAAGATGGAGGGTATAAATCAAGTAAATGAACCCAACAGTAAAGATTATTAACATAATTTTGGAACTATAGCTGCTTCAGAGATGAAACATCCAAAATTAGTTTAGGCAAAAATTTCTTCGTGTAAATAAATAAATAAACAAAATTTAGTGCAGAAATGTGTGTATGTTAGTGTGTATGTGAGTGTGTATGTGAGTGAGTTTGTGTAGAACGCTTTTTTTGTAAAAATGCAGATTGGCATAGACGGGGATCGAACTCACGACCTCCAGGGTGAAAGGCATGACTTAGCCACTGCACCATGGCGACTGTTAATAATGTTATAAAAAATAATCAAATAGTTTATACTGAAATAAAACAATCACTACGATTCTGAAGTTCAGTCTGCTTTGAAATAGACAAAAACGAATCAAACGTCAGAATGAAATCAGTCAAAATTGGTTTTTGTGTGATAAATCTTCAATTCAAAGTTTAATCTTAAGTTTAAGGGGAGTAGCATGTTATAATTTCAATTTTTAAGTATATAATATGAAATAAGTGCATATTATTGCCTAATTAGCATATATTTTTAGCAAATACGTGTTTCTGTACATTTATTTTAATTCATAGTTAATATTTTTCAATTCAAAATGGCCAAGAAGCAGTGATTTTTGAAAATATGAGTTGCGGTAAGATTTTATAGTTCGTCAAATTATAATAACTGCAAGTAAGTAAATTTATAATTCTGATTATTAGAGAAATAAAATCTTGAAGAGATAATTCAAACATATTTAGAAACATGTATGTTTGGCAATTTTATTCTTTTATTTTTGATGGCACAATCCATTGTATTTTAGCATATAGCTAATTATCATCACTTTTAAAACTGCCGTTGAGACACTGCATCAGTTTAATACTGCAAAATTCAGAATCTAGCCTGATTATTTAATTCAAAAACAATAATGAATCAAATGTCAAATCATTAAAAATGTTGTGTAAAAAGGATTTGTAATACATATTATTTGAATAATCGATTCAAATAATAAACAGCAATCGTAAGTAAATTTATAATCTTGTTTTTTATATACAATCATAGAAACTGTCTAAATGATACAACACATATGCACCATACAAGGTTAAAATCAAAGTTAAACAAAATTTTGTTTAAATTTATCGGATGTTACACAGTGCATGATAAGCGATCGCTTAGTTAATCTCAGCATAGTGATCTAAGAACAAAATAGCGTTCAAAGAAAGAATTCGATTTTTTCTTTATTGTTATTTGCGATGTGGAAATTTGTATTACTATTATAGTCAAACGAGACAAAATGAAGAAAAACCGTGTTATTATTATTAAATTACATGAAAATTCGCCATCAGTCAAAACTGACCTATGTTCTGTATACCATATGGGCACATGGTGCCCACGGGTGACCCTAGTATAAATAATATCGGTCTAACGTCCATGTCATATTGTAAAATCAAGCAAAATTCAATACACACAGTTGTGAACTATTTGCAGTAGCATTATTAAATTTCATTTCATTTATTGATCATAAATAAAAACAGTAAATCATGCACCTAGGGGAGAGAAATTCGTTTGCAGTTGGATAAAAGTTTAATAAATTAATCAGCGCACAGGAGCAATATATTTGCGCCAGCCAGGGTTCGTATAACAAAATAAACAACTATATGATCACAAGGGAAAATCTTTCATAATATTAAACATATCGACCCCGCGCCTTCGGATACCAATAAATCAACGACATGGTCACCTGGCTAGCCCTCCCATTCTATTCCGCTACACCATATAGTGTACTTCTTATAATTATTATGAAATTCAATCAAATTTTCTTCATTTAGATTTATTTGATTCATGTTGTTTTAAATAAATTAAAATATTAGCAATTATTATAATGCCGTACTTTACTTTCTTATATACAAAAGAGATTATGAAAATGTGTACGATTTTACTATTTTTACTTTCTTTTACAGAGTAATAAGTAAGTATTGTAATCATGAAAAATTTCGGACTCGAGATTTCAACGGATATACACGTTTTGACCTTTTCTGAATCGAATGTAACTATTTTCAGAATGACGTCTGTCTGTCTGTCTGTCTGTGTGTCTGTGTGTCTGTGAACGCTCTAGAGCCAAAACTGTCGATCATAAAATTATGAAACTTAAGACTTGTATATACCCTAGATGTGCACCTCCTATTTTTGAAAAGAATATTCAAAGCGGTAGTGCATGTTTACTCTATACATTTTTTGTTCTATCTTCAATATTACTAGAACAGCTACACTTACGGCAAAAATAGTTTTGTTCATAATGAAAGATATTAATATTTCGCACAACTTTTGTTTGAAAAGTTTCTTCATAAATTGTACCAGTTATGAGATAACTGCTACGAAAAAACTCAAATATCTTATTTACGTTGCCATAGTTATACCTATACTTGTGACAAATATTATTTTTAAATCTGATCAACCATGAGTTACATCATTTTTTTTTTCTTGTTTATTGAAAACAAACAAGCATTTACATTGACAGTTAACTGTATGAATTAATATTTAAAATATTGATTTCTTATTAGAATAAATTGTATCAGGTAAATTATTATAGAATCAATTTATATTATATATTTGCTAAAGTAATAAAATAACAATTTCAGAGTTTTACTGTGGAGTTTGACAGTGTAAGAGTGAATACGATAAGTACTTCAAATGCAGATCCATTATAAATTGGTATAATTATCCAGTTATTATTAATTAATAGTAATTTAATTTGAATTTTCATTTTATATTGATCAGCAAAAGATTTTGTTATCACTTAATAATAATAATTATTATTATCTGCGCCCGTTTTTTCCCAGGAAAACAAAATAGACATTTCAGAGTATTCCTGTAGAGTATTGGTTAGTTTGACCGGTTGTTTGAGATTATATATATATATATATATATATATATATATATATATATATATATATATATATATATATATATATATATATATGCAGACAGTTTGTTTGGGATATATATGTATATTAATATCTATCTATTGAAAACTACGTAAAAGAAAGTTGAGTGCAGGCCACTCCAGATATTTCTTATTGATCTCTGCCTGTGTGTGCGTAAAAAACCTTTTATAAAATGTGTATCAACGTTTATTTCTATATTTTAGAACTCCTTAATTATATTGTACCCATTCCATTTTTAAACTGGAGTCAGACAAGCGCAGTTAATATGTTCATCATGAATGTTAATTTATGATTGATTAAAAAGCATTATTTTATTGGAGATGCTGAGAAATATGTAAAATTTGCCTTATAATCATAACGTGGTAAATTTCGGAAATGCGATTTTTGAAATCTTAACATTTTATAGCAAAAGTTTAGATACATTTAACGATCGAAAAATGAGTTATATTATGCAGATTGCTACATGTGTTTCTTTTGCTTAAAGCCTTTATTGACGGGTTTTTAAAGCAATACAATTCACAATTTGAATAACTTTGTGGAAGAAGTGGTCGATGATGAATCAATGATATCGACAAAAATAAAACAAGGCATGGCAATCTAAAATGGAATCCGTGTGGGAACCAATAAATCGCTTCGATTTCTTGCAAAGCATCGTAATGGGGAGCAAGGTGTCAAAATGAATTATAAATGACTTCATCTTGCGTGTTCGCCTAGCTTGTTGAATACTACAGAAATGAGAGCGAGGGAGAAAGAAAATAGAGGATACTTCCTTTCTAACCAAATGAATTAACAGTCGCAAGTGGATGCTTCACGATCGACTAATGTGTATTTCATAAGCACAAAAACTTATTAACGATAATGGATTGTTCGAATATGAGATATTATACAACGATGTATTTGCAAAATACAAGAATTGGAAATTGCATAATTACATTCTATACCTACTGTATTGTTTGTCATTTTTCTCCTCAAAAATCAGGATTAAACATTTACTTACTGCTTCTGCTTGCCGCATGATATATAAGTACAATATATTTCAAAAAAAATTAGTAGCTTGGGCGATTTTCACAAAGGCTCAAGCCACATATACATCTGAGTGTTTGTAGATTTCATAACGTTGTATAACAAGGCTAGTCTCTATGCATACATAGATAATATCATTCAATTATTCAGAATTACGAATTCGTTGTATATGTACAAGATAACGTTACGTGGCGTAAGTTATCGTCGAGAACGAAAATAACTCGTTACTGATCTGTATGTCGATGTGAATAAGATGCTGCACCACGTTATTTCCTAGCACTAGATACTTGAAGAGATTTGCACGCTGAGATTTACGAAATATCAGATTACCGCTGACAGATATTTGTATGCTCGTCTTCTACTCATCGTAAAAGTCATCTCGACAGATATATTGGAACGTTGTCTATATGACGTATGCTTAATAACCTGCCAACGTTGTTGATAATTTGGCGTTATTATTTTTTATGAATATAGATAAATTATCACACTTTTACTCCAATTAATGGGGTAGTTAATGCCAAATTAAAATAAAATCATTACTATTCGAATTTTGTAATTTTAGCTGAAGAGTTCCATTTGATCCGAACTTAATTTATTTAAAAATAATGTTAATTAACAAATATTTTGTCTCATAAAAAAGATGGTTACATTCCAATTCCAATAGGAGAGTAACCACTCAATAATGTTGAACCGGATAGGAATCAGAATCGATTGGCAATTAATTATGCTGGTCATATCGCAATGGACCGCCTGGACTATAGCCTGCCTCCCTCGTTGGTCTATTATTTATGACCAAATGCAACTCGTTGTGATGGCTAATTATACATCCGTTTCGCCACCTCTCACATCTCTTCACCTGACATGCAAATTAATAGCTAACCCTGCACTCAGCATCTGTTAACAAAACATTAACATGTGTGCGGAAATAACAATATGTATTCATTCAAAACCGTTCAAGTTATTTTAAATATTACTTTCTTTTACAGAGTAATAAGTAAGTATTGTAATCATGAAAAATTTCGAACTCGAGATTTCAACGGATATACACGTTTTGACCATTTCTGAATCGAATGTGACTATTTTCGGAATGACGTCTGTCTGTCTGTGTGTCTGTGTGTGTGTGTGTGTGTGTGTGAACGCTCTAGGGCCAAAACTGTCGAACGAAAAATTATGAAACTTCAAACTTAAGACTTGTGTATATGCCCTAGATGTGCACCTCCTATTTTTGAAAAGAATATTCAAACCGGTAGTTCATGTTTACTCTATACATTTTTTGTTCTATCTCCAATATCACTAGAACGGTTACACTTACGGCAAAAATAGTAATATTCATAATGAAAGATAATAATATTTCGCACAACTTTTGTTTGAAAAGTTTTCTCATAAATTGTACCAGTTATGAGAAAACTGCTCCGAAAAAACTCAAATATCTTATTTACGTTGCCATGGTGATACCTACAATTGTGACAAATTTTATTATTTTTAAAACGAATCAACCATGAGTTACATCATTTGTTTCTTGTTTATTGAAAACAAACAAGCATTACATTGACAGTTAACTGTATGAATTAATATTTAAAATATTGATTTCTTATTAGAATAAATTGTATCAGGTAAATTATTATAGAATCAATTTATATTATATATTTGCTGACATAATTAATTAACAATTTCAGAGTTTTACTGTGAAATTTGACTGTTTAAGAGTGAATACGATAAGTACTTCAAATTCAGATCCATTATAAATTGGTATAATTATATATATGTATATTAATATCTATCTATTGAAAACTACGTAAAAGAAAGTTGAGTGCAGGCCACTCCAAATTTTTTTTTTATTGCAAACAGATTATATATATTGAAATTAAAGAAAGATTTTTTTAGCGGCAATTATCGTTTATATTAATAATCAAAGTCGTAACAGAAAGACCACTGATGTCATTCATAATGAAGTGATATCTATGCCACTGAAAAAATGCCCTTAAAGTTCCTGTATTGATATAACGTAGTTATATTTGATAATTTGCACATGTTTCCGACACTTAAAAGTTTGCGTGACCAGTGATAACGGCAACTAACCCATAGCCGGCGAATCAACCCTATTCAGGAGATACCAATCTACCTAGACGGGTTTATTGTCGTCTGTAGCGAACAACCACCGGCATTGAGGCCGGTAATAACATTGTAGTGTACTTAGGGGAGACGCACGCGCATTACAACACGCGATTTTAGTCCAGAGCCAGGCATCTATACACTATTACACTATAGCTTATTTCAGGTTTAAATAGCTGTGTATGTTCTCAGAATGCAGCACAGGGTTGCATTATCTACTCCATTATGTCTGTGATATATTCCATAAGGAGAACATTCACATTCCTTATTTATGCAAACCTTCCAGACTTGACGCACCCTACTCGTTCAACAATGCTGTGAACATTTAAAAACAGTATTTTGTATTTTCGACAAAAATTATTAATATAATTACCCAGATATTTATGTATGTGAGTGTGTATAGAACGCTTTTTTGCAAAAATACAAATTGGCATAGACGAGGATCGAACTCACGACCTCCAGGGTGAAAGGCAAGACTCTTAACCACTGTGCCATGGCGACTGCTGAAATAAAACAATCACTACTCTACTGAAGTTCAGTCTGCTTTAAAATAGACAAGAACAAATCAAACGTCAGAATGAAATGTCAAAAAAGTTTTTGTGATAAATCTTCAATTAATTTGATGATTTGAAGTGTATTTAGTGTGTTGTGTACTTTACACAGAGTGGCATCTGCTATATTATATTGATATTGTATGTCAATGACAAATATAAATAATTGTTAGTTAATAAAATTAAGTTTTATTTATTCTAATTTGAAGTTTGTGAATGTCGCTATTTTAAGCATTTATGTTAAAATGACCGACCAAAGAACAAATATAAATAAAAGTGCTACCACACTTGAGCGTCAAAAACAGTATTTCAATGCGCATTAGTGACGTACGAGTTACGGAAACATTGTTTGAATTGTAAATCTTAAGTTTCAGGGGACTAACATGTTATTATTCAATTGTTAAGTATTTAATATGAAATATTATTGCCTAATTTGCACATATTTTTAGCAAATACGTGAAATTCCGTCCATTTATTTTAATTCATAGTTAATATTTTCACTTCAAAATGGCCAAAAAGCAGTGATATTTGAAAATATGAGTAGTGACGTACGAGTTGCGGAATCATTGTTTGAATTGTAAATCTTAAGTTTAAGGGGAGTAACATATGTTATTATTCAATTTTTAAGTATTTAATATGAAATAAGTGCATATTATTGCCTAATTTGCATATATTTTTAAGCAAATACGTGAAATTCCGTTTTAATTTATTTTAATTCATAGTTAATATTTTCACTTCAAAATGGCCAAAAAGCAGTGATTTTTGAAAATATGAGTTGCGGTAAGGTTCTATAGTTGGTCAAATTATAATAACTAAAATAAAGTAAGTAAATTTATAATTCTGATTATTAGAGAAAACAAAATAGCGTTCAAAAAAAGGACTCGATTTTTTCTTTATTAATATTTGCGATGTGGAAATATGTATTACTATTATAGTCAAACGATACAAACTGAAGAAAAACCGTGTAATTATTATTAAATTACATGAAAATTCGCCATCAGTCCAAACTGACCTATGTTCTGTATACATATGGGCACATTGTGCCCACGGGGGACCCTAGTTATAAATATGTCGCCTCCAAATATGTATATGATATACATACATATACAAATTAGACAAGCAACGGTACAGGCATAATCATTAAAAAAATCATAGTTGGAATAAGAACGTTTTGTCTAATATGAAACAAGTATATATGAATGTAGGGTTCAGAGAATAAAGGATTGTTCACAGCGAATTATTTAGTAATTAAACTTAGATAATTAAAAATAGAAATCTAGTTTGTATTATGGCAAGCAATGCTAACATTCCAAGCAACAAAATTAACACAATTTATGATAAATTTTGTTGCTGTGATCGTTAACCTTGTATGTCAAACAAACTCAAATTATTACTTATAATTTCCAAGCTTAATTTCTAATTCCTTTGCTGAGAAAAATCCTTAAAACGACATGTCACATAAGATCATTTTACAGTAGCGAGTGGCATACTTTTAAAAAGGGCCTCATTGTTGAAAAGATAAATAGCATATGTAGGAAAGGTAGTACGATACAAAGAGAAATAGAGCTAGAGAAATGTGTAATAGGTTGGTTGGTACCTGTGACTGTAAATAATTTACATTGTTTTACGTTTGACCCATACGAATTCATTCTCAGTCCTTGAAATACACATTCTGTTTGCTCTACGCCGCTCCGTCGCCGTGTGCTGCCATAGGCCCCTCGAGCACTTTGAATAAGAGAAGGTCTGTACGTGACGTTTGCTTTACCACTACCCTATACGTGCAGATGGTAGAATCAACCAACCATCCACCACAGACCATACACATAAATAACGCACTGAAATATTTTCCCAACTCTACTATATAAATTCTTCAAAACCTACGAACATAGGACACTTTTTATTTCTTTATGATGTTCAAACTATTTTCGGATGGTAAACACCAAAAGGTATTCAATTAAGTAACTCCGAACAAACCTTTTTCATTTTTGCTTCATCTCGACTCGTTTCATTACCAATTACTTAGGTTTTTCGCACTGGGGAAGCGGAAAGTTAAACATTTGACTAACATAAATATCGTTTAGACACAATATAATTAAGAATTCCACAGACCAGCCGAATTTTAAACGACTAGATGTACATTTGCAAAGAGCAGGTAAAAAAAATACAAAACATTTCCAAGTAACGGCCCAGGGACAACTGAAAATATATATCAGGACGTCGTGCTCTTAAATTATTCATAAATTTTGTATCAAATGTACGCCATTTCACTCTAGCCTCGGTTTTTGTTGGCACGCAAAAAAAGGTAATGATTCAGCTTGTTGTATGTCAGACGTGATATAAATATACAAAACATTTTGATGTACCAGAGCAGCGAGTTTCAAAAACGAAACAACTAGTGATATGTCAACGATGACAACATTTTTCAATTGGATTGATTCCTAAATTAAATGGAATAAAAACCTAATATACATTGAAATTGAACCAGAATTTGATTCAAACTACTAAAAGACATCTGGTTTTTAGCTCGCCGTACGTAGTACCGCAGAAGCTAAAGCATTCGGTCGTGTGTCTGTAGCATTCTCGGATCAAAAAATTTCATTAAGAAAAAGTGTTCGTTCTTGTCGCCCTGATTCCGAAAATGTATATAACTTGGATGTTAGTCGTCGCTCGTAAGACCAAATTTGTGCCCTCTACTCCTCTGAAGGTACCGGAGCGATTCACTCCAAATTTGGTACACATATTATTTGGCATCCCATTTGAATCCGCTCGCAGTTTAAATCCAATCGCCCGTATACTTCCCGAGTTATAGGGCCCCAAAATTTGGAGCTCCCTTAATACTGCCCTTATAAAAATAATGAAACACTTAAAAATTCTACTAGAAATTCTAAGATATTTTTTATCTACAAGATTTTTTCATTTTGTTAACCCAAAGCCCGAAAAAAATTATTAAATACTATAATTTTGAATTTTAAAATATGCACTAAATTATTTTTTTATCAATATAATCTAAATTTGGTACACATATTATTTGGCATCCCATTTGAATCCGCTCGCAGTATAAATCCAATCGCCCGTATACTTCCCGAGTTATAGGGCCCCAAAATTTAGAGCCCCCCTTAATACTGCCCTATTTAAAATAATTAATACACTTAAAAATTCTACTAAAAATTCTAAGATATTTTATATCTACAAAATTTTTTCATTTTGTTAATCCAAAGCCCGAAAAAAATTATTAAATATTACAATTTTGAATTTTAAAGTATGAACTAAAAATTTTTTTTATCAATATAATCTAAAATTAAATGTAAGACTTTTTACACCTATAACATATATTCAAATTGTTAACCAAAAGGCCATAATAATTAAAAACCACTGCTCGCAACGCATATTTTACGGGCGAGCTCTACGCGTTGGTGCGTTTTACGCGTACCAAATCTTGTTCTTTTTTAGAGGAAATCTCAGCCTAACTACTAACACAACTCAGCCTAACTACTAACCCAACTCCGCCTAACTACTAAACGTCGAGTGCCAATCAAGCGACTGAAGCGACTTGAATCGCGCGACTCTACCGTACCCACTGATCTGCATGTAAATAAATGCACTCATCAATCGCGCGACTGAAGCGACTGGAGCGAATCAAGCGACTCTACTGCTACATGGACCAGTCTAGTCGCGGGAGTCGCGCGACAAGAACATTTTATCATTGCAACATTTATGAAAAATGGATTATTCACGTTATGTGAATATCTTTCTAATAAAATATTCTGGAATCCCTCGAATTCTCTAGCAGTGAAAAGATCACTAAGACTGTTTCTCCATGACTCTAATAAAAGCAGGAACCTGTACTCTTCTTCTTCCTCTTCTTCAATATAATTGAGTAAAACAATAGTAAACTCCATAACATGTGCAAACAAACTAAAGTCGCGCGACCCAAGTCGCTTCAGTCGCGTGATTAGCACTCGACCGGTACGCTGGGGTCACGCGGCTAGAGTCGCTTCAGTCGCCTAACAACTAACCCAAAATTCAAATACTTCAGTATAAGAATACAATACAATATTGATTACTAGCTGATAACAACAAATTTGGATACAACTAGATAAAAATAAAATAACTCAAAATGCCGTAAAAACTTATAAACAATCTGAAAAAAATAATGTTCGTGCCAAAATAAATATAAGATTTATTATTGGTACAGAAGTCAACAACATCCCAAAATCAATATGAGAACTGATAAGCCGTAAATAATTAAAATAAATAAATATAATACCATAATGAAAACAAAACACGTCCAAACGCCCCGAAACACAAGATATCTTAGTATTTATCCACTAATAACGCACTTACAAATCATTTTATCACAATATTATTGACAAATAAACTTAATTAGTCTCTACTGTAACATTATTAACTGACATTTATTTGAAATAACCGTTACATTTGTTACCGCGATAGAAAGGTTGAACCGTAGAATGTTCAAACTTCTGGGAGCACCATGAAAAACTGCTTAATTAATGCCACACTTAAAAATAATTTTAAAATATATAGTATGATGAAAACTAAAACTATTAAGCCAAAAAATCCGGTTTAAGGGTGGAAACAGCGATTCTATTTATAAAAGTGCCCCATAGCGAAAATATAATGCGAGAGCCTATGATACTAGTTCGCGCTTTCATCGTAAGATGGCAGCGCCAATGCAAAATGCCCACCTAATATTTTGTTTCATATATTTATAAAAAATACTGTTATTGGAATAGTTCTTAATGTTTTAAGAAAACAACCATATTTACAGCGTTATTTTATTGATGTATAGTAATTTTAAGATAATTTTGTTTTGTAAAATGAAAAACCCTAGATTAATTGGTACATGACAACATAAAATGGCGTCCAAACACTTCCAAATGTCATATGAAACAGATACAACATAAATCATGGGTTGTGTTAGCTACTAAATGATTGTTAAATTGTAAAAAATGAATCTTGAAATCCTCAAAACGATAATGCAACGCGCTGAGTTCGATGCGAAGAAACAGGGTAGTAAATTCATCAATGTAGCGTCCGCATCAAACTATCTTCAGCCGATTACAACGTTCTGGAGGAACATGATCAGTTCTATCGTAATTATAAGGTGCTCCTGTTTTTGTTTGTGGTTATAAGCGTCGTTCCGGTGCAGCGTAAAACATGCGCCAGTGCTACCAGCTCGCCGTATCGGCGAGCCCAATCTCAATAAGTACAATATTAAAGGCGATAGCAATTTTTAGTGTACAAAATTTACTGTTACAATCATCCAACAATCTATAAACAACATTTTAAATTTCAATATTATTAATAATACGAAGTAATAAGTAAGTCTTGTAATCATGAAAAATGTCGAACTCGAGATTTCAACGGATATACACGTTTTGACCTTCCCTGAATCGAATGTGACTATTTTCGGAATGACGTCTGTCTACAGCCAAAACGGTTGAACGTAAAATTATGAAATTTCAAACTTAAGACTTGTATATGCCCTAGATGTGCATCTCCTATTTTTGAATAGAATATTTAAACCGGAATTGCATATTTACTCTATACATTTTTTGTTCTATCTCTAATATCACTAAAACGGCTACACTTATGGCAAAAATAGTTATGTTCATAATGAAAGATATTAATATTTCGCACAACTTTTGTTTGAAACATTACTACAAAAAATGTACTAGTTGCGAGAAAAATGCTACGAAACATTATAAATATGTTGTTTACGTTGCCATGGATACACATACAGCTTAATAAATCGGATCATCTGTGCCTTAGACAGGAAAACAAAATAGACTCAATTAGTTAAATGACATTTCAGATAATTTCTGTAGAGTATTGATTAGTTTGACAGCTGTTTTGGTTATATATATATATATATATATATAGTGAAAACTGTGTAAAAGTAAGTCGAGTGCAGGCCACTCCAGATATTATTTATCAATTAGATAAATGACACTTCAGATTATTTCTGTAGAGTATTGGTTAGTTTGACAGCTTGTTTTGGTTATATATAGTGAAAACTGCGTAAATGAAAGTCGAGTGCAGGCCACTCCAGTTTTTTTTTTTTCTATTGAGAATGTAAAATCACTATTATTCTTAATACCAGAATAAATTCACGTATTCACATAAACGTTTCGTGATTAACCAAGGATATTAAAAATTATTTGATGAACATTTCCGAATTTTATTAATAAAATCACAGAATTAAATAGTTTATATATTGGAAAATATAATGTTTATAACCAAATAATTTGCTGTCACATGACTTCTTCGTTTCACCTATAGATGGTGTTCAATGTCTCGTTTACTTCAAACTATTTTTTTAACCCTATAGGCTCACAATTTGGCAAAACTTTGTCGACATAAAATATCTTAGAATGTTTAGTTAAAAAAATTAAAAGTTGACTAAGGGCAGTATTTAGGAGGGCTACACATTTTGAGGCCCTTTAACTCCGGACCAGTAGAGACGATTGGATATAAAATGCGAGCGGAACTTCACGTGCACAGAACTTATATGTATATCAGTATATATATATATGTATATATATATATATATATATATATATATATATATATATATATATATATATATATATATATATGTATATATATATATATATATATATATATATATATATATATATATATATATATATATATATATATATATATATATATATAGGGGCGTTCAATAAGTTCTTGGTAGGAATAGGAAATAAACTTACTAGAATTTATATTTTTTAATTTTATATTTCAGTATAGCTGCCATTACACCAAGACTTTTGTAGTATTTATAGTCTACTGTATTAACTTTGAGATTATAGTTATAAAATTTAATCATTAAATTTTTATTGTTGGGGATAAAATATCAGTGATATAACGGAGGAATGATAAGAGTTTCATTAATATATTCCGCCAATGTATCCGTTTCCAAGAATGTAAAATGATTTCCTTTGAAAATTTTCTCTATCACTTGTTTGCAATACTAAAAAATTAAACACATAAACATCCTGTAATTTATTTGTCACATTCATAAAATATCAAAGTGTTTGTTTCACTCACGATTCCTAATGAACCACTGAAATCCTTGCTTGAATCTCGAGGCCTCAACAATCGAGTAGTTCCTGAAATAGTTTTAGCATCTTGTGGCATATAATTTAAAACTTGGTTTAGTTTATTCCTTATTATATGTAAACCTTTGGTGATTTTCTGCGACTCTCTTTTCTTATATTTACAAAGTTGGAGTGCATATTTAACTCTTTCATTCCAATCGGAAATGCTTCTTAAAGAATCATTGCTCTAATAATGAAAAGATGAGTTTAGTTTTTCAAATATTCACAGTTTAAAAATAATATATGATTCTACCTCACGAGCATCAATACGTAAAAGTGCGCTTAAAAGTGATGTTTCTATACATTCGATATTTCTATTGCCGTGTATTAAGTGCTGCATAGTTTCTGGTACGCCATCAATCAGATACAATTGCACTTGTTCTCCTTGCTCTTCTAGAATTTTGACGATTTCCAGGGCGAGTGCGCCACCGACCGATATTCCGATAATATTAAAAGAAACTCGAGTCTTCTGTTTAATTTGCTAATAATTAAAGACAACAAAAGATATTGAATTATTCATTATTAATATAATTACCCAGAAATGTAACGCTATTTTTGTAAAAATGCAAATTGAAAGGCAAGACTCTTAACCACTGCGCCATGGCGACTGCTAATAATGTTTTAAAAAATACTCAAATAGTTTATACTGAAATAAAACAATCACTACTCTTCTGAAGTTCAGTCTGCTTTGACATAGACAAAAACAAATCAAACGTCAGAATGAATCGTCAAAAAAGTTTTTGTGATAAATCTTCAATTAATTTGATGATTTGAAGTGTATTTAGTGTGTTGTGTACTTTACACAGAGTGGCATCTGCTATATTATAATGATCTAGTATGTCAATGAGAAATATAAATAATTGTTAGTTAATAAAATTAAGTTTTATTTATTCTAATTTGAAGTTTGTGAGTCGCTATTAAGCATTTATGTTAAAATGACCGACCAAAGAACAAATATAAATAAAAGTGCTACCACGTGAGCGTCAAAAATAGCATTTCAATGTGAATTAGCGACTTACGAGTTACGGACACATTGTTTGAATTGTAAATCTTAAGTTTAAGGGGAGTAACATGTTATTATTCAATTTTTAAGTATTTAATATGAAATAAGTGCATATTATTGCCTAATTGGCATATATTTTTAGCAAATACGTGTTTCCGTCCATTTATTTTAATTCATAGTTAATATTTTCACTTCAAAATGGCCAAAAAGCAGTGTTTCTTAAAAATATGAGTTGCGGTAAGATTCTATAGTTGGTCAAATTATAATAACTGCAAGTAAGTAAATTTATAATTCTGATTATTTGAGAAATACAATCTTGAAGAGATAATTCAAACATTTTTAGAAAAAAAAAAATATATATTTTTGATGGCACAATCCATTGTATTTTAGCATATAACTAATTATCACTTTTAAAACTGCCGTTGTAACACTGCAATTTAATACTGCAAAATTCAGAATGTAGCCTGATTATTTAATTCAAAAACAATAATGAATCAAATGTCAAATCATTAAAAATGTTGTGTAAAAAGGGTTTGTAATACATATTTTTTGAATAATCGAATCAAATAATAAACAGCAATCGTAAGTAAATTTATAATCCTGTTTTGTGTGTAATAATACAATCATGGAAACTGTCTTAATGATACAACACTTATGGTCAGTTGCACCATACAAGGTTAAAATCAATGTTTAACAAAACTGGGTTTAAATAAATCTTAGTTTAAATTTATCGGATGTTACACAGTGCATGATAAGCGATCGATTAGTTAATCTCAGCATTGTGATTTAAAAACAAAATAGCGTTCAAAAAAAGGACTCGATTTTTTCTTTATTATTATTTGCGATGTTGAAATATGTATTACTATTATAGTCAAGCGTTACAAACGGAAGAAAAACCGTGTAATTATTATTAAATTACATGAAAATTCGCCATCCGTCAAAACTGACCTATGTTCTGTATACCATATGGGCACATGGTGCCCACGGGTGACCCCAGTTTCTATAATAAAAGTTAAAGATAGTAACATTTTTACCAACGTTTGAATGAAAAATATTTTCAAAAAATGTACACTTTGCTAAAAATAGCCCCTTGAAAATAAAGATGTAACTTTTTCGTTTCCCTAGTTACTACATCTAATGATACAGTTTTCATATTTATAGAGCGAAGTGTTCACATGTTATCTCTTACCTCAACAACGGTTGTTGCAACAGATTTTAAACTGTCACAAAATCCGTAATTTATAATATAAACTGGGCATAACAGTTTCTTTACTAAAGTCCTGAGAAATGAACACTTATGTCCCAATAATCCAGGAACTATAAACGCAGGGAATACTTCTTTGATATCTCGAGTAGCAATAGTGGGATATTGTATTAACTCCGTAGATGTTGATATAGAATCTACGGTGGAAATGATAGATTCTTGTGACTTGGAGAGCTGCGCAAAGAAATCTGTAAATCATACAAATATGTAATTAAGCTAAAGCCACCAATTCTTTGTTGAAAATCTAGCGGACATTACGTAATAAAGTAACTGAAAATTAAGAATTGTTACCTGGAGGCGAAAACATAGTTTGGTCGAAAAACTCATCATCATGAATAAGAATGTCGGCGGGTTCATCTAATATGTGGTTCAAAATCTGTACAACACCCGAAAACTTGTCTGTTTGTGCCCAGTTAACGTTACTGACAGATAACGATAAATTCGGTCTTGTGTACCTCATGTTCGTCTGATTCTCCCAGAAGCAAATCAAATGAGCCGTAGAACTCAACGCGAAAAGTTGAGCGTCCACTTGTTTCAACGATTCCAGCAGCGACTGTTTGTTTAACATTATAATCAGAGCACCAATTTCTACTATCTTGTGAATATCAAGTAAAGTTGTTGGTGTTTTGGTTTCGACATTGATACCTTTTACCATAACTATAATGTCGGTGTCGTATTGAGTTTTTACTGAATTTATTCGTCGTTTTATCAAGTCAAATTCCAGATTAATGTTCGTGGCGAAGACTGCGATTAATTTTGCGCCATTCATTGCTAGCCATCGCATTGTAATCATGAGCTTCTCTGTATCGGCCCCTGCAAATAAATATAATTATATATATACAACCCAGACAACCGACACGACAGTACTTTAATTTTCATAATAACTTACCAAAGACAATGTATGAGACATTTTTCTTACATGCTGAATTAATTGTTTTGAACATTTGGGGAATCTTCTCGCCTTCTAAATTTTTGATTTGTAAAACTGACGAGCTTGTTATTTGATCACCTTTCAAATTCCTGAAAAAAATTACAATGTCATTTTACTACTAAAAAGAAAAGTCAGGTTGAACGTACATAAGAACGGAGTCCAGATCCGCCTGAGTAACCAGAGTCCTCGCAAACGGCTTAACAACACCCTTGTGCAAGCCTTCCAAAACCATAGCGTGTATTTTCAGCTTTGTTTCGCGCGATGTATCCAAAATTTTCTTCGACGTGAAACCGTACATGTGCATGCCAAAGACGAACTTTCTTAATCCTATAATATTTGTTGAATCGGAATCACTAATATCCACTTGTACCACTCTGGTGTTTGTCGGGTTTATGCAATTTAACGAGGTATGCAATCCTTCGCCTGCGAGGCAATTGATGACTACGTTGACACCGTTGCCGTTTGTGTAATTTAATATTTGATCTCTGAACGCGGTATTATTGTAAGACATTATTTGATAGGAGGATAACTAGAACATATTAATAAATATTTTACATAAATGGGTCGTCCTCTTTAAAACCCGGTTTCTCGTAGGAGTGTATGAAAAACAAGTTCTAAGGGATGAGTTGACCGTATCCCAAATAATATATATATATATATATATAAATATATATAATTACCCAGAAATGTTTGTATGTATGTGAGTAAGTGTGTATGTATGTGTAGAACGCTTTTCTTTTTTAAAAACACCGACCAAAGAACAAATATAAATAAAAGTGCTACCACGTGAGTGTCAAAAACAGTATTTCAATGTGAATTAGTGACGTACGAGTTATGGAAACATTGTTTAAATTGTAAATCTTAAGTTTAAGGGGAGTAACATGTTATTGTTCAATTTTTAAGTATTTAATATAAAATAAGTGCATATTATTGCCTAATTTGCATATATTATAGCAAATACGTGTTTCCGTCCATTTATTTTAATTCATAGTTAATATTTTCACTTCAAAATGGCCAAAAAGCAGTGATTTTTGAAAATATGATTCTATAATTGGTCAAATTATAATAACTGCAAGTAAGTAAATTTATAATTCTGATTATTAGAGAAATAAAATCTTGAAGAGATAATTCAAACATATTTAGAAACATGATTGGTTGGCAATGTTCTGTATACCATATGGGCACATGGTGCCCACGGGTGACCCTAGTATATATATAATGAAAATATATATTATATAACACCCAGAAGTATTTGTATGTGAATATGTTGGTGTAGAACGTTTTTTTTTTTTTTTTTTTGTAAAAATGCAAATTGGCATAGACGGGAATCGAACTTACGACCTCCAGGGTAAGAGGCAAGAGTCTTAACCACCATGGCATAGCGACAGATAAGAATATTGTATATAAACAAGTAGGAATAAATTTTAATGAACGTGAATCTTATATCAAATTACATTCATAACAATTTAGTTCGTCGTATAACGATTTCAGAATCACATATTATTTGTGTGTAAAAAGTCAACGGGCTCCCTACGTATAATTGACTAGTCATACAAAATAATCTACAAAAATAGCATATCTTTGATATGTATAAATTTCCTACTGATGAATCACAAAGATTATAAATAATGTTTAAAATTAATAATTATGACATTTGACAAATCTAATGATAAATGTAACACAATAATTACTGGTCATTTTATGAATACATATACCTGAAACAACTGTCTGTCTAAATTTACCTTAGGCATAGAATTCAATAATGTTGCTTTTTGCAGGTCGCTTCCAACAGTTGTGAAAACTTTGCATTGATGTTGGTGTGCGATTTTAATCAAAGCCTGGCCGAAATTACTGCACCCATTGTGGATCAAAACAATATTACCAAGTTGCAAATGAAGTAGTTCAAATAACACATAATAAGCCTAAAAGATTTAAATATTAACAATAATGTTCTTCATTTGTAAGCAATAAATTGAAACGTACGCAAGCATACGCGTATGGAACAGTTGCCCCATCAATGGTCAGCCAACTATCTGGAATGGGCCAGACTAAGTCCGGATCGGGACGAATTTCCATGTTCGCTATATCCGCGCGGGCGATGCCCATCACTCGTTGCCCAGACATATTATATCCTGTATAATCTACTGGGCCCAAATCAGCCACATCGCCATTATTATTTGTAACACCCATGTGGCTGGCATTTATGCCCAAATATTTTAGATCAAAATCACGAAACATGGAACTGCAAATTGAATGTTAACATTGCTTGGCATAATACAAACTAGATTATTAATTGTAATTCTCTAAGCTTAATTACTAATTGTTTCGCTGTTACACGTTTACTTTAATTATTAAATTAGATGTTTTCACTTAAAAAGTGTTGTTTACCTTAAACCTTTAACTGAAACATCTGTATTATGTTCAGTCCTTAATTTTCTGTATGGTATTTTGAAGAAGCTGCCCCAATTTCCGTTCTTGAAGACAGTCACAGGCAAATCTTTTTGGAATACTTCTTGATAAAATTCAGTAGATTCAGCACATTCGGGTAAATATTCATCAAGTAAAAACATCAATCTAAATTTATATATATATATACTCATACCTCGCCTAGTGCACCCCCCGCTTAGAACACGAGCTAATCCTCGCCTAGTACGCCGGCGTCACGTCACCCCTCCGAGTTCCTCCACTCCGGTGCACTAGGCGGGGATTTCTGAATTTAATGTCGTGCACTAGGCGAGTTACGAGTGTATATATATATATATATATATATATATATATATATATATATATATTAAATATAAATTTCGAACAGGGTCTTACCGTATATTTGAACGATTACTTAAATTATTAACATAGTAAAGGAAATTTTCGATTCCATTTTCGGGTAATATGGTTGAAACTAAATAAATGTTCATTAGATTTTTATCAAAATTATTCAAGCATTCATGTAATTGTTTAACCCATGGTAATGAAATGTTTTGTAAGTCGGAACTGTTAAAACATTTCGTTGTTATATTAATTATTACTGGGATTTGTTTGCAATGCTATAAAATATAATATACATATATTATTATAATTTACATCCAGGTTTTGATATGGTCTGACCTGTTTTAAAAGATGATACTGGAAATCGCCAAAATGGAACGAGTGAATTATCGAAATGTTCGTATTTGGAGATAGCTGCTTGTTTATGGGTAAACAGGCTAATATAAACTTGGTTCTTTGTTTGTTAAATAATAAATTCAAATGTTGTAATTGTTGTTCACCAATAATAGTAAGTGATGTCCTCGGAATATGTTTGCTAATATTATTCAAAATTTGAAATTGTATCTGCCGAAGAAAATGGATACATAAAGGAATCTTCGCTTCATTTTGATTGAACAATAATTAATTATTACCTTTGATGAGTAATGATGAACTGAATAATTATAAATATAATTTTCCAATGAGTTTATCACACTGTTATTTATTTCTGTGATTAAGTACACTGGATATGTTGATTCAAGGCTTTGTTGAACAATTTGCAGACATATATTGACTTGAAGCTGCAGATCCTACCAAATTAAAATTGCATTTATTGAATGAATTTCTATATACATATATATATATATATATATATATATATATATATATATATATATATATATATATATATATATATATATATATTCAATTCGTTATATCGGTAAACATACCCGTAGATATTTCAACAAAGGCACTTTAAAAGTCAAAGCACACGAATCGCGTTAATTTACTCGGTATTTCGTAGATGGCGAAAATGTATACGTTTAATACTTACTTGGGTGTCATCTGAATATTTAATAAAGTTATAAGTCTCAGCTGTAAGTGACCTATTTTCATTTACACAAGGGCCAAACTGTAAATCTTTGATTTGTGCTATGGGCGACGTAAATATCCTTGTTTTGAAATCATAAGTAATATCCATTTCTAAAACACAGATATTGAAGCAAATATCAATTAATATAGCTTGAAACAAAGCAAACAAAAGCTCGAAAAAAAATGAATGAAATATATATATATATATATATATATATATATATATATATATAAAATATATATTATAATTATTTGTGGATTAAATACTATAAATATAGGTATACCTTCACGATCGCTTGTAAATTCATTAAAGTTAATAATCAATCGTCTAATAAAAGTTGGCATTAATGGAGCAGTATCGTATGCTTCATCCAATATACCAACTTGAAACATTGCATGTAAAAAACATGACCAATCTCTTCTCCATTCAATGGTCGCTGTTGCACCTAAAAACAAATGATCATTTACATATTATAATGTTTTAAACCTGTGGCATGCAATTTTGAGCAAGAGTTACATAATTTAAATTATAGATCTATATACACTCGTATGCATACACATATATTTCGCTTATTTGAACCAGGCGCTTAATTGTGCCAAAGTAGTCATGATTAGCGGAATTGATTATATATAGAAATTGGAATACTCTAAATGAAAAGACACCAACATTTACCAACATTAACTGTCTTTTAAACATTCCAAAAAGTGTGAGTACAATGTAAAGATATAATATTTTATTACTAAAATATAACGTTTCAACATTCGAAATTAATAATGTTAATTAAATTATTCTAACAGCCATTCGTATTCTATGATCCAAGGTGACAGATGATTCTTCACTTGTGGAATACATACTTTAAAAATATATACTGATTTCTTAAATTATTTATAAGTATTACAAACCCGCGTTGCACATGTTCAGATGTTTAACACTGTTAAAAACTCCACTGAATTGATAACCACGATACTTCAGTTCATTTTGAAAATCGCTCTCACTGAATTTGCAGCAGAGTCGGTCAGTTTCAATCGGTGGTGACGTAATCACTGCCGTTTCATAATTTTCCAGCATAGTCAATCGACCCGATAGAAATATTCCATTATTATCACAAATCTCGAAAGTACCGGAGCTTCGTTTTATAATTATATTCATTGGGACTCCAATGCCTACAGTAAAATATAACAAATAAATATATACATTTAAATGACAAATAATAGGTAGGTTCATGATTTTCTTAGATTATTCGGAATCGCAAATGTGTCTAGCAAAAATTGATTTTAAATCGTGATTACTTTAACTATTTATGTTTGAAATAAAGTTTTTCTGAACTAGGATCTTGCTTGGATTGTCTATTGCTTCAATATAATAAAAATTGGACAAACACATATAAACGGCATTGTTTATAGATATGTCTATGTAATAAGTCGCTGATGCCCGAAAAAATGATCGGTACACTTGTTGCTAATTTTCCAAAAAAAAATTATTTCCACAATTCAGAAAACTATCAAATACAATTTTTATTTTAACAATTATTTGCTAACTGTGTGTAAATCTAAATATAAAAATAAAAATTACCTTTTTCTGTAATTACAATATTTCGTTTAACAATAATATCTTCGAAAAGCAAGGATTCTGATCGTTGGGTTTTATTGAAAAGATTATAAATTATAGGCTGAAAATAGATTTGTGTTAGTATATTAATGTGAGCGGCAATATCTATACTTTCATAATATGAATTTAAGTTTTTACGAGGATTGTGAATGCCCGTTTCAATTTCAATTATATTAATATATTATATCCGGCAATTATGAGGTTTCATTGGTCGAGTAAATAAACTATAAATCTCAGACATAATAAGCCTTAAAAAATAATTTCGTAAATCGACACTCCAAAACAATACCTTCAATATGGCATATTATTTAACAACGATATTCTATTAGTATTCTACTATTTATACAGGTATAAAAGAAAGTATTGTGATATTTTAATGGAAATATTCGTTTTAAGAGTCCCTGGATTCATTTTAACCATTTTCATACAATAAACTATTTTCTCTAAAACTAAAACAGGGGCGTCAAATAATTAAAAAAATTCAGTTACCAAAATGACTTATTAGAAAAACATAAATGAAAGGTGGAAATAAGTTAAGAACAGGAAGTTATATTCAAAAGAAGTAAAACTACACCAAGATCACTAGTACAGCAAGACAACACCGAACGGCAACGTAACAAGATATTTATGATTTTTCGTAGCAGTTTTCTCGTAACTGGTACATTTTCTGAAGAAACTTTTCAAACAAAAGTTGTGCAAAATATTAATATCTTTCATTATGAATAGAGCTATTTTTGCCATAAGTGCAGTGATATTGGAGATAGAACAAATAATTATATAATTTTGTTTTCGGTAAATAGTTTACCATGGTATTCTGTAATGATTACGGATTTAATAGAAAGGGTAATTAATGCAGTAAATGTTATATAGTCTATTCTCGTATTGGTTTTGTTTTTGACTCTTACTAAATATGTGGTGACCGGTATAACAATTTCATAACCAACTCTATGTCCAAGTAAATGTCGAAACTCTTCGCTATCTAAACTGATAACGAAATTCTCATCGGTAATGGCAGTTATATTGTCTGGCAATTGTGAGCGCCATATGTCTTTGTGGAACCATCGCATTAACGTCGAAAGACTCTTCGTACCTCGGGACACTGGATACTCAATGTGAGGATACAAAGGTGATAACTTCATATCAATACCATGCATATACAAACTAAGGAAATAAATACATACACATATATATATATATATATATATATATATATATATATATATATATATATATAAAATATCAAATTTCATTAAAATCAACGCAGTACCTTCATGTCCACAAAATTGGTCTTACGCACGAGCGAGCGAGCGACATAATCCAAGTTTATAAATTTA
The DNA here is from genome assembly GCA_933228885.1 of Leistus spinibarbis. Classification (NCBI taxonomy): domain Eukaryota; kingdom Metazoa; phylum Arthropoda; class Insecta; order Coleoptera; family Carabidae; genus Leistus; species Leistus spinibarbis. The sequence goes on from OW121806.1 coordinate 3,563,353, forward strand.
ATACATTTTTGTAATCAAGAAGCTAAGATTTTTTTTTTTTTTTTGATCCGAGAATGTTAGAGACACTTGTAGTATCGTACGACGAGTTAAGACAATAGCAGAACAGCTGTCCGTTACGTTATGAAGACTTACATACTGCGCTTATATTAATACTACACTCACTTTCCAAGCGCTGTTCCTAGAAACTGCAAACTATCTGTGACATTACGCTTTGTTAAAGAAATATAGATACAATCTGATGACAAAGCATCTCTGACAATAGCTTGCAGTAGGCCATGGGGAGCAATTTCGATGACCACTGCATTATTTGGTATATGTTTCAAGCCTTCTTCGAAATAAACCGATGAAAGTAGATTATTGGTTAGGTATTCAGCGGAAACTGTCTTCGCCAAATCTGAATCCCAACCGGATTCCTCTATAGACGTACAGATCCATTTCGGTGAACGAGGTTTCCCTTCTGGAATTATCTAAGAAAATATATAATACAATATTTGTAAGAATCTGTATATCATGTAATCCAATTATGAAACTTTGTTTTTCAACTTTATATACAATATTAATTTCAAACATGTTTTAAAGGAAGATCGAAATTTACTATTGGCTATCTTTTTTATACATTGTATTCAAAGCCGTGTGATCATCATTTGAAATGGCTCTCTACTTCTCGAAATACAATCGCGATTTTTAAATTATGTATTTTATAAGTCTTAACGTAGTTTATATAATATAATAAATTTGGGTAAACGCTATTTTTAATAGAAAACTTACTTCTTTCAAATAGTGTAACAATAGTGGCGCAGCCGGTTTGATATATCGACTATGGTAAGCGATATCGGACACGTTCACCAATCGTGCAAATATATTTTTTGCATCTAACTCTGCTACAAATTGTGTTATCTCTTCTTTTGGCCCGGATAGTGTGCAACTATTTGGCCCGTTATGGCAAGCTATGTCAATATTAGGAGGGCATTGTTCTTTCATTTCTTTGGCACCTATACCTAACACAATAATAATGTTAAGATTAGATATAGACACGCATAAGAGCAGGTTCCAATGTCTTCAGATCGTTTTTATTAATTTATGTACCTATAACCACCAATGCTTTCAAAAAGAAATTATTATTAACAGATATTCGTAGTAAAATTAGTGTGGTTCTAAATTCTCAGTTATATGTCCATGTAATCCATTTTGGCTCTTACCGAATCCTACAATGAAATTGACTCTCTACTTTTATAATTCATATTTAATAATTTTTGAAAATATAAACGATGATTCCCTTAAAATATATCTATATAATTACCAACGGCCGCCATCATCCCAGGAATTAGGTCAACTTGTAGGGACGCCTGGCCCCGGGAATATGCGGCAAGCAACATTTCCTCAGTTGTTAGGCATCCATCGGCATACGCGCAGCCTAATTCGCCTACGGAATGACCAATCATGCCATCCGGAACAATGCCAATCGCGTAAAGTATATCTGTCAGTGCAATCTTGAGGGAAAAATTAGTAAAATCGTCATTAAAAATATAAATGTGGACACTAACCTGAATCGCAGCAATACCCACAAATGAATTCGAAATACAATCAAACATAGTTGGATCATCATCGCTAATAATTCGTTTTATGTCCAACCCAAAAGGTTTAAGAATTTTGCTGCACCTTTCTATACTTTGAGCAAAAATGGGCAAGTTTAGCAAACTTTTCCCCATTGTAATCCATTGGCATCCCATTCCCGAGTACACGAACCAAATTTGAGGTTTAACTTCATCAAAATGCTGTGATAAATAAAATTTCACCCATTGGAGACGTTCATTCGAAAGGAAACAATGTCAAATAAAATAATACCTTAAATGTATCCTTATTTTCTTCCCCACGAATCACATATCCTCGGTACAAATGGCTTGAGATTGTCCTAGCAAAGACATCATGAAGTAATCGTGAATATTCTGGGTCTATGACTGGATTGGCTTTTAACTAGGAATATTTATAAGAATTTTAATATATATATATTGTAGAAAGTTGAAAAATCACTTACACCTTCGATGTTTTTCTTCATTCCTTCTATAGTTCTGCTCGATAAGAAATGTAGCATTGGCATCTCCAGCCGATATTTTTGTAATATTTCATTTTTGATACGATTGTTCGGTTTTAGAAGAATATGTCCCAATGTGTTTGATAGTCCAAGCGCATTGACTGCAGCTAGACCTGGTGTCCATTCCCTATTTTCTGAAACGACTTTAATTTTCCCATTCATTAAAGCTGGAATATGTTTGTTTGGTGTTTCATAGTGCAAATTTCCAGGAATTACACCCGTTTCCATTGCAATGATTACTTTAACGATGCCGAGCATTGAAGCAGCCGCTTCCGTGTGGCCCAAATTGCTTTTCACCGAGCCTATTAAAAGCGGCTCGTTGCGACCTTTATTGTACACCGTATCGATAGATTCCAGTTCTTTTTCATCTATAATCTGTAAAGTGATTTATTAAACTCGTCTTTCTTCTTTTACAATATAAACAAATACCTTAATTCCACAACCGTAAGTTTCGACATACTGCACGTCTTTTGGATCTACTTTCGCTTCTTTATAGAAATTCGTTAAGTAATTCGACATATTGTCTACATTTAGATCGCAAAATGTATTACTCCGATGTCCATTGAACTCTACGTCACAATTCATAATAGTGGCATAATGTCTTTTTGCAAGGTCGGCCTTTTGTAAGTAAAAAACACAAATGCTGTCGGATCTTGTATATCCATCAGCTGAAACATATTCATATTGTACTAAACTAAATGACATTAGAAATAATACACATATATATATATATATATATATATATATATATATATATATATATATATATATATATATATATATATACACTAAGCAAAAAAGAAAATGTGAATTTTATGTCATGTAACGCAAAAATACCCCGGTTACTACAAGACAGATCGCAAATAGAAGATGGAAGTATCGACTTTAAAACGAACTTAGCCCAATACTGGTTCAACCAGAACTGCTGTTTCTACAATCGGAAGTTAAATGCTTGCAAGAATAACCACAGAGAAATCGGGGAACTAAACTAACGCTACGGAATCAAGAAAAATACTTTGAATGACTATTAAACACGTTAAAAGATGAGTTGTATAAATAGCTCTAGAATTAATTGTATATATAAAAGAGAAGAGGTAGTATAGCATCTCTTGTTGAGTAAAGTTGGACTTATCCCGATTCTCGAAGAAACAAGACAACTTTGTCAATGAGCGTCGACTGGTCACCAAGGGCCACCGACAAATCAGTGTTCAAGTTGGATCAAAATGGAAAGCTCGACGCTTACAAAAGTGAATACATTCTGTCTTAGTCGGCGAAAAGGAGAAACCTTGATAAGAAAGTTTTGCCAGGAAGGTCCAAATCCAAATCCAGACTACATACAAGTTTTAAATTTGAAGTTTCACAATTTTACGTTCACGACAGTTATGACTCAAGAGGGTTCCTGGCACACAGACAAACAGACATACAAACCGACACATGTCCGATGTCATTCCGAAAATAGTCACATTCGATTCTGGGAGGGTCAAAACTTGTATTTCCGTTGAAATCTCGAGTACGAAAATTTTCATGATTACAAGACCTATTAATGCGTATAAGATAGTAAACAATACCACAATCATCGAATGCTTTGGTCTTGCCGTCGTGGTTTAAGAGACTGCAGGAGCTATAAACTTGCGAGACAGAACCGGTGACTGCCACATTTGCGGTTCCAACAATGGCTGCATCTATTTGGCCCAGTTGAATCGCTTCGTAACCTTGCTTGATGACATTCACGCCACTCGCCCATGTGCACCCCATTGCGGAACTTGGCCCTGCAATCACAAACAGTTTAAATTCAATCAGATATGCGCTACATTCAGTTTTCCTATTATCCAACTTATTTTTTGGTTTACTAACTAATTTTATACTCAGAATTATGAAAACCATATTGTCTGACAACATGGAAGAGACGGGCTTGCTCATTGATACTCTAAACATGACCTACGACATACTTATCACAATAGTGTTTCCTGGGTTATACAACTCGTTATTATGTGATTAGTAAATATGTGGAATGATTTTGGGAATAACTTTATATGTAAATATATACCAGTAAGGTTTAAAATATAGGATACTCGATTGGCCATCATTGCTCTGGAACTCCCCACAGTACCTACGCCCATATCCTCACGGTTATCTAATATTGAGTCATTTTCACCAATGCACGTAGCCATATAGACACCAATATTCTTGCCACGAACCTCCTTTGGGTGTACACCTGTAGCAGTTAATTTCATTATTTTCACAATATAGAATTACTAATTCACGTACAAAATGTCACATCATCACCTATCATCACAAACTCTCCGAAGAAATCATAGGTCGAAATATACTAAAGATTTTTCTTTCTAACTTTTCCTTATACATTAAAAAATCACAATATTTAACAATAGTGTAAAATCAACAATATAATATTGTAAAGTTTACAATTCAACATTGTACACCTACGTACAATTAAATATTATAAATTATACAATATGGATATTTGAAAAATAATATGATTGTATAGTTTATAACTCAACCTTCTAAACCGAGTACAATTCAAAATTATAAGTTGTACTATATACGTATTGTAATACATACAATAAAACAATGTGACATTTTTAACAACATATTGTTCTAAATCTATTACAATAAGGACATTGTGCGGCATACAAAATTGTTATTGCTGTCATTTTTGCATAATAATTTATCGTATACTATTGTATATTATACCGTGTATGCACTAAAATTTAATTTAGAAAAATAATTTAAATAAAATTCTAATTCTTTTTATATCTATAACATTTTTTATTAAAAACCGCCGCTCGCAACGCATATATTGCTTATAAGGATAGCTGGACGCATAGGTGCGTTGTACCTAAGCGGGTTCTTATTACAAATGTAGACAATTTGAAGCAAACAATGTTATTTAATATTTCTTAAATCTATTAGAATAATTAGTATGCAATACGCAATGACAATAACCATCTATCGTTCGAATAGTTGACTCATGTATACGTGTACTCAACTCATTTATAGTATTACCCTTTATTTGCTTATCATTTAGTTGCTTGCAATTTTTAAAGAATTATTGTGACTAATTTTTAGCTATATTTTTCAGCGAGCTTAAGTGCGCGTGTGTTTCACCTACCTGCATCAATTAAGGCTTCAAAAGTTTTCTCCAGTAGCAATCTTGCCATTGGATCCATGGAGTTTGCTACTCTGGAAGAGATTGCAAAGAAATTTGCATCAAAATAAGCGATGGATGGTGCGACACCAGCCATATTAGGAGCATTGGCGTACTCTGCAAGAAAATCGACATGATTAATTAATAATTAACTGATTGAGCTGTGCTTCTATAATATTTCTAGAATACGTGAGTAAAAGGATATTTCGGTATTCGAAGTCATTGGAAAATTACAGACAACGGAGCAAGTTGCTAGGGCGAAAAGCTACAGGGGCTGACAGGCCAATTTTATATTCGCATACAAACTTTCATTCCCTATTTTACCCTCTTAAGGGATACATTTCCAAAAATCCTGAAACATATCTTCCTTAATTTCTAACCGAAGGCCCAATGAAAGAAACAAAAATAACTGAATCCCCTATTTTACCCCCTTGAGGGATGATTTTTCAAATATTCTGAAATGAAACTTTCTTAATTTCCAGCCAATTGGCTAAATATCAATTTTTATGGTTTTAACTATAATAATAATGAAAAACCCATACAAACTTTCATCCCATATTTTACTCCTATTTTCCAAAAATCCTAAAACATATCGTTCTTAATTTCCAACCAAAAGGCCAAATACCAATTTTCATGGTTTTATATTCTCGGAGAAACTTTCATTCCCTATTTTACCCTCTTAAAGGATCATTTACAAAAATCCTGAAGCATATCTTTCTTATTTTCTAACCGAAGGCCTAAAAAAAGAAACAAAAATAACTGAATTATCATACAAACTTGCATTCCCTATTTTACCCTTTTAAGGGATGATTTTTCAAATATCCTGAAATGCAACTTTCTTAATTTCCAGCCAATTGGCTAAATATTAATTTTCATGGTTTTAACTATAAAAATAATGAAATAGCCATACAAAATTCCATCCCCTATTTTACCCCTATTTTCCAAAAACCCTGAAACATGTCTATTCTTAATTTCCAACCAAAAGGCCAAATACCAATTTTTATGGTTTTAACTACAAAAATAACGGAACTACCATACAAACTTCCATTCCCTATTTTATCCCCTTAGGGAATGATTTTTCAAAAATCCTAAAACAAGTCATTCTTAATATCCAACCAAAAGGCTAAATATCAATTTTCATGGTTATAACTACATTAATAACGGAATTCCCATATTTATTATTTTACCCCTTTAAGGGATGATTTCTTAAAAATCATGAAATACATCTTTCTTAAATTCTAACAAATACACACACACACACACACAAAGACGTAATTCTGAAAATAGTCAGATTCGATTCAGGATGATCAAATAGTGTATTTCCGTTAAAATCTCGAGCTTAAACATTTTCATAATTACATTACTTCCAGTTAGACTTGGGCCATGCAAGTAAAAATAATGAGTGCAGGACAATCAAGATCAATTTTAAATCAATACAATTAGTAAACCACAATTTAATTTCTTCAATATTAAAGCAGAACAGGAACTTCAATAATCGTATAGTGTACTGACAAAATCAGTACATAGTGTTCCTAATACCTAATACTGAACTCACATACAATATTTGAATTAGGGGTTCCATTACGTCCAAGAATGGAAACTAACAATAAAATGAATGTACTAACTGTCTTTCCACCTCGCAGCCCCAATCATATCAACTTGATCCAGCAAATTTTTCTTCAACTCCTCGATATTGTCCGCTCTTGGGAAGCATCCCCCGATGCCGCTGATCACCACTTCTGGGATGCTATTGTCGTCAGCACGAAACTTCGACATTTTTTTAATGGAGACAATTATCGTGTAATGAAAGCAATCAAAGTCAGAATACTTAATACATAATTTGGTGTTTTCATTTGTCTATTTATACCTGCCCATTATGCAAGTATATATAGTATTAATAATGAAAAACAGACAAGGGTGACATTCATGCTTAATACATATTTGAGATAATGCATTCAAATGTATGCGTCCTTCAATTTCTAGGTAACAATGGAATTATACTTAAGAAACCATAGAGGTCGATTACCAAAAATAATATTTGTTTAGTCAGACGAAAATACTTAAATATGCAGCACCGTGCAATGAACTTTCATGTCATCAGAAAATAGGTATAAATATATTTTTTTTTAAATTAGGTTCTTGGGAAAAGCAGTCGTTTTTAATAATTAATTTTATTCAACCCTACTGGCCCAAATTCCAAGTCCATTATCTTATATATATATATATATATATATATATATATATATATATATATATATATATATATATATATATATATATATATATATATATATTTATATATATATTATAATACAGCGGATTGACTTTGGTTATTACCGCTTTATGCCGACTTTATAGGAAAAGAAATTTAATAAAATTTAATTTAATTTAAAGGGTATAGAACAAGAACAAGCATATTTGGTTTACTTGGTGATTTAGGAGGTTTAGGATTAGGAAGATGTAACGAGCATTTGTTATTGACTAGTGCCTAGATTATTATATTTTTAACAAAAAGAGACTTATTTATGAAATTTTAATAAACATATTAATCTTTAAATTTTATTTTTCTTATTGCTTTACTCCTATATATAGATTCCACTCACGTAAGGTAATAATCTATAAAAATCAGTAGTGCGCCTTGCAGATATGCAAGCAAATCTACATGGAATTATTGCGGGTTGCTAACATTACAAATGTACTATAATTTAACTGCATCGAGTAGAAAATAAACGAACTCCGTCCGTCACTGTAAAGGATTGTTCACAGCTAAAGAATTAGTAATTAAGCTTAGAAATTATAAGTAATCATTCCAGTTTGTTGTATGACATACAAGGTGTTAACCGACATTATATTGAAGCTGTATAAATTTGTCACTATCAAGGATTGTTCACAGCTAAAGAATTAGTAATTAAGCTTAGAAATTATAAGTAATAATTCCAGTTTGTTGTATGGCATACAAGGTTAACGTTCACAGCAACAAAATTTATCATAAATTGTGTTGCTTGGAATGTTAACATTGCTTGTCATAATACAAACTAGATTATTATTTGTAATTTTCTAAGTTTAACTACTAATTGTTTCGCTGTGAACAATCCTTCAGTTTTTTCAAATTTTCAATTTAATTTAACACATAAGAGAATTTTGGCCTAAAGTAGTAGTCCCAGGATCACGCGTTGAGCGGGCCAATTTTCGTATTTCGCGGGCTGAAATAATCGGATGTGACGTGCTGACTTTTTCAGTCTATATTTATAACTTTCTTTTACGAAGTAATAAGTAAGTCCTGTAATCATGAAAAATTTCGAACTCGAGATTTCAGCGGATATGCACGTTTTAACCTTCCCTGAATCGAATGTGACTATTTTCGGAATGACGTCTGTCTGTCTGTCTGTGTGTGTGTGTGTGTGTGTCGGTGAACGCTCTAGAACCAAAACTGTCGAACAAGGAATTATGAAACTTCAAACTTAAGACTTGAATATGCCCTAGATATGCACCTCTTATTTTTGAAAAGATTATTCAATCCAGAAGTGTATGTTTACTCTATACATTTTTTGTTCTATAAACTTACGGCAAAAATAGTTATGTTCATAATGAAAGATATTAATATTTCGCACAACTTTTGTTTGAAAAGTTTCTTCAAAAAATGTGGCAGTTGCGAGAAAAATGTTACGAAACATTATAAATATCTTGTTTACGTTGCCATGGATTCGCATGTAGCTTATAAAATCGGATCATCTGCTATTTTGACAGGAATACAAAATAGACTCAATTAGATAAATGACATTTCAGAATATTTCTGTAGAGTATTGGTTAGTTTGACTGCTTGATATATATATATATATATATATATATATATATATATATATATATATATATATATATATATATATATAGTGAAAACTGCGTAGAAGAATGTCGAGTGCAGGCCACTCCAGATATTTATTTATTTTACTATCGGGAATTTAAAATCACTATTATTCTCAATACCAGAATAAATTCACGTATTCACATAAACGTTTCGTGATTAGCCAAGGATATTGAAAATTATTTGATGAACATTTCATAATTTTATTAATAAAATCACAGAATTAAATAGTTTATGTATTGGAAAATATAATGTTTATAACCAAATAATTTACTGTCACATGACTTCTTCGTTTGACCTATAGATGGCGTTCAATGTCTCATTTTCTTCAAATATTTTTTTCCCTATAGGCTCCCAATTTGGCAAAACTTTGTAAACATAAAATATCTTAGAATGTTTAGTTAAAAAAATTAAAAGTTGCTAAAGGCAGTATGTAGGAGGGTTCCAAATTTTGGGACCCTTTAACTCTGGACCTATACAGACGATTGAATTTAAATTGTGACCGGAACTTATATGTATATCAATTGATATATATATATATAGTGGAAACTGCGTAAAAGAGAGTCGAGTGCAGGCTACTCCAGATATTTTAAATTGAAAGTAGTTTGGAATGGCTACAGGTAGATTATATGGCTAAACTGAAAAGTATTTAAATATTCCCTTAGTAACACAAAATGAGCGCAAGACTTCGTGAAATTGGTGCGACTATTCAAAGTGTCTGACTTTAGTGCTGCTGCCTTCATATATTTCCGGTTGCGTTTAGCAAAGTCAGTAAAGATGTCTGCCACCTAAAACAGTTTTACTGAATGCTTGTTTACAAATTTGACATTTCCAATTTTGTAAATACAATTGTTAACCTTAAAACTAGTTGTTTTTGTAAAATAAAACAATATTATTAACGATGGACATTGAAGATGTAGTTTTACGTTTACCAGAAGATGTACATAAATTGTGTAGAACGTGTATGGCTGTCACCGATAATGAAATATGTCACGATATTGTACTTTTTCAAGAAAATAATTATACAATCGCGGGCGAAATGATCAATTCTTGCTGTTTGGCTATGGTATATTTTTAAATGAATTATTTTTCAATAAATATATATATATTTGAAATATATGTAGGCTTTTCCCGATGATGGTTTACCAAAATCAATTTGTGACGAATGCGCAAGTAAATTAGAGATCGCATACCATTTTAAAAGCCAGTGCGAACTATCCGAAACTAATTTAAGGGAAATATTGAGTTTGCCTACTCCAGGTTTCAAGGATGAAGATAATTCGAAGAAAACTGGCGATTGTGTAAAAGTTCCATTGAAACCTAACAAAGGAGTTGTATTATTTGATACAAGATTAGAAATTAATTTTATTGAGAATTTTAGCGAGGAAAATAGGTATGGGTTAATAGATGATCAAACTGAAAGGTAAATTTATTCGATTTTAAAATAATTTCCTGATGAATTCAATAAATATTTAATCGTTGTCCTACAACAATTGTATTTTAGTTTACAGTTTGATATATTTAAAATATTCGAAGAACAACATAATCAAATTGAAACTGAAATCTTAGAAAATAATATAGAAACTGAAGATACAATCGCATTAATCGAAGAGCGAAAACAATGTAAATCAAACCAAGATGAACTATTCATCAAAACCACCCAATTATACAACAATATAAAAGAAGAAATTTTCAGCGATACCGAAGAAAACGCCTGCAAATATTGCGAAATGATATTCACTTCCAATGAAGACTTACTAGAACATCAAGATGACTGCAACGCGGATCACGACCACAAAATAATCCTAGAAAAAATACTAAAACTCGAAAACGGCACGTTGGAAAAAGTCGAATTATTCGACGATGAAACCAATGATAGTTTACCCCCGTACATGTGTACAATTTGCGGCAGTAAATTCAAAACAAAGTACGCCCGAAACGGCCACATGTCCACACACGGTCCAATAATGGAATTGGAAAAAGTAAAATACGAATTTCATTGCGATATTTGTAATAAGATTTTTTATTCAGAAACCAAACTAGCAACCCATTTTTATAAACATGCTATCGACGTCGATCAAATACACAAAGACGCCGCATTTGCAATTCCGCAACTCGAACGCACTTCGTTTACTTGTTACCTATGCCAAAAACAATGCGAAGATGCAACCGCGTTAAAACAACACACAGACACACAACACACAGACACATTCACTTGTGAAGTGTGCCAAAGCGGCTTCCAAACCGAAACGAATCTAATCAAACATTTACGAAAACACGGAATGTACATTTCCCTATGTAACATTTGCCATAAACGTTTCGATACCGTAAATAAATTAAAGGAGCACATGAAATCGCATATAGCGGATAAAGCGCGTAAAACCTTTAAATGCCCCATTTGTAAAAGTCAGTTCGGCAGTGTAGATATATTAAAAAACCACTCGGTTGAGCATCTCGGGGATTTTTTCGAGTGTAAAAAGTGTAAGAGAAACTTCGGGAATAAAATCGCATTCGAAAACCATGAGAAACAACACCGTGAACCCCGATTTTTATGCTTTCTTTGTGGCAAACAATATTTCTCGAGTGTTACTTTACAATGTCATATCCGCGCCCATAATAATGAAAAACCATTCGTTTGTACCCATTGTAAAAAAGGGTTTTCGTCTCGTGCTACGTTATCAGTGCATAAGCGGATTCATTCGAAATTAAAACCGTATGTGTGTTCATATTGTGGGTATAGTTGTCGACAAAGTGGCGATTTAACGATGCATATACGGACGCATACTGGTGATAAACCGTACAAATGCTCCTTCCCTAATTGTGATCGTAAGTTTACAACATCCAGTCAGCGGAAAGAACATTATCGGCGACATACGAATGAACGCAATCATAAATGCGCGTTATGTGGGAAAGCGTTTTTGGAGTCAAAAACGCTGAAAGTCCATATGCTTACCCATACAGGCGAAAAGCCACATCCGTGTAAAATATGTGGGAAAAGGTTTAGGCGAACTCACCACCTTACGAATCACATGAAAGGGCATAGCGAAAATTATGTTAAAGTGTAAAGTTACTCTTAAATAATATTAATTTAAGACACAAAATAATGTTTGTGATAAATTGTAAGATATGACATTGTTCACAATAAATAATTACTTGTTTAATAATACATCGACTACGTATATAAATCAAAGTGGGTTATCTATTATTTTAAATATCCGTTGTACAGTTTGTAGAAATTAGAAGTTCCAAATAATCAACTTCTGCCTTATAGGCGTGTTTCTTCGAACTCTGATTCGCAATCTAACTAAAGTAATCATGATTATGAGAATTACGTTTCTTGGTTCGTTATTAGTTATCCCTACTCTTCCATTTTGTGATCAGAAACTGACAATCCGTTTCCCCTTGCGAATCATACTATTTCTATACTCTGATTCGCAATCTAACTAATCAAAGTAATCATGATTATGCGAATCACGTCTCTTGGTTCGTTATTAGTTATCTCTACTCTTCCATTTTGTGATCAAAAACTGATAATCCGCTTCCCCTTGCGAATTATACTATTTCTATAGGCGTGTTTCTTCGAACTCTCATTCGCAATCAAAGTAATCATGATTATGAGAATCACGTTTCTTCGTTCGTTATTAGTTATCCCTACTCTTCCATTTTGTGATCAGAAACCGACAATCCCCTTGCGAATCATATTATTTCTATAGGCGTGTTTCTTCGAACTCTGGTTCGCAATCAAAGTAATCATGATTATGAGAATCACGTTTCTTCGTTCGTTATTATTTGTCCCTACTCTTCCATTTTGTGATCAGAAACCGACAATCCCCTTGCGAATCATATTATTTCTATAGGCGTGTTTCTTCGAACTCTGATTTGCAATCAAAGTAATCATGATTATGAGAATCACGTTTCTTCGTTCGTTATTAGTTATCCCTACTCTTCCATTTTGTGATCAGAAACTGACAATCTCCTTGCGAATCATACTATTTCTATAGGCGTGTTTCTGCGAACTCTGATTCGCAATCTAACTAATCAAAGTAATCATGATTATGAGATTCACGTTTCTTCGTTCATTATTAATTATCCCTACTCTTCCATTTAGTGATCAGAAACTGACAATCCGTTTCCCCTTGCGAATCATACTATTTCTATAGGCGTGTTTCTTCGAACTCTGATTCGCAATCTAACTAATCAAAGTAATCATGATTATGAGAATCATGTTTCTTCGTTCGTTATTATTTATCCTTACTCTTCCATTTTGTGATCAGAAACCGACAATCCCCTTGCGAATCATATTATTTCTATAGGCGTGTTTCTTCGAACTCTAATTCGCAATCAAAGTAATCATGATTATGAGATTCACATTTCTTCGTTCGTTATTAGTTATCCCTACTCTTCCATTATGTGGTCAGAAACCGACAATCCGCTTCCCCTTGCAAATCATACTATTTCTATAGGCGTGTTTCTTCGAACTCTGATTCGCAATCTACCTAATCAAGGTAATCATGATTATGCGATTCATGTTTCTTCATTCGTTATTAGTTATCCCTAATTTTGTGATCAGAAACCGACAATCCCCTTCCCCTTGCGAATCATAGTATTTCTATAGGTGTGTTTCTTCGAACTCTGACTTGCAATCTAAGTAATCATGATTATGAGAATCACGATTCTTCGTTCGTTATTATTTATCCCTACTCTTCCATTTTGTGATCAGAAACTGACAATTCGGTTCCCCTTGTGAATCATACTATTTCTATAGGCATGTTTCTTCGAACTTTGATTGCGAATCATACTATTTCTATGATTACTTGGATTGAATCACAAAACTGGCGAAGAAACACGCCTTATGATTACTTGGATTGTATCACAAAACTGGCGAAGAAACCCGCCTTATTATATCCCGAAAATAGGCAATATAATTTTAGAGACATCCAATCAAAACGTGTATTTCGGTTACAATCACTAGTTCAAATTGTTTCATGATTACAATACTTTGTCTAAAGTAAAAACCGCATTGTTTAAATAAAAGAAACTAGTACGTGTTTCCGTTAGGAAACTGTTGAAAACATTGTTAGTTTTTTATTTCAAAGCAGCCGCCATGTTTGAATATTATTGGTGCAAGTGTCGCGTTACGTCCGCTAGGTTCGCCTGTGTTATCTACTAGTTTCCGCTGACGACATATTTCTTTTCTGTGCCCGTCGACCGGTGTGACGCGTAGACTTACGTTATTAATTTCGTAACTAAACCTTTAACGTTTGTGTATTCTAATTTTCGCAATCAAAATGGATTTAAGTGTATATTTAACAGCACCATTACAACTAGAGAAAATATGCCGGGCGTGTTTAACGGAAAAGGGGGATATGAAGCCTTTATTTGGAGCCTGTTTAGACGAAATGCTTGTGTCATTCGCTAATATACAGGTAAATGTTTCGAGCATCACTTTACTGCATTTCTATATGCCTGTCTCTTACTACCTTGCATTCGTGGCATGAGATAGAACGGAATGGTGCAAGGATTCGTTATCGATCACCAATGACGTTTTATTCTTTTTAACACTTTATTTCAAAATAAATAGGAATTATCCTCAATTTTTATTCAAGGCAGGATTATTTATAGTGTAAATTCATTTACGTGTTGTCAAAATATATATTATTAAAAAAAAAAAGCGGCAAATTTAAAATGATTGTTTCTTTTTGATATCTAAAAATTAGAACTGTGATGTACTTATTCGGATTTAAGAAGATCCGTTAAGTAAAAATACTCCCATATACTTGAATAAAACAAAGAGCCACGTTATTTACTTTATTTTTAAAAAAATGTAAAAAGAGAACATATACTTTTCCAGCACATATATTACACATTACATTTGGAGAGCAAAGCTCTAATGTATGATTCGATATTTACTTTATAGAATAATGTATCCATTTAGCAGAATTTTGATTTTTGTATTAGGGGGCATTCACCTTTTGAGCACAAAAAAAAAGCTGTTTTTTTAACAATTTTTTTCTCAGGGTTCGAGATATTCACATGCGGTTTTTTGTATCGTATTTATTCAACTTTTCTCTTTCATAAGGTATTTTTTAAAGTCGGGTACGTTCAGCCCCGGCGAAGATGTCCAGGTCCAAAGTGGGCAGCTCAATTTAGGCGCGCGGTAGCATAACTCTGGTCCCAGTTGTTTGAAAAAAAAAAAAAGAAATAAGTGTTTTAAAGTATATTAAATTATCTAGGAATTGATCCTCGGGTGGTCCATTTGGACCATAATTAGCAAAATGGCGACCATCGTACGGAAAAAGTTATTTTTTGCTCCTTTTTTTCTCCTTTGGTGGGCCTTAAAAAATATTAATAATTGTCGGACACACTTCGTCGAGGATCAACTCCTAGAGAATTTTATTACCTTTAAGATGCGCTTATCGAGAGTTAAATCGGTTAATTTGTTGTCGAGATATTCTACCGCGCGACTTAAAAAATATGGTTTCGAGAAAAACGCGTTTAAAGTTTCAACTTCAGAATGACGCGCGCGAAAACGCCGTGTTTGAGCAAAAACATTGTTTGGTTTAAATCGCAATTTCACATATTTCCAACTCGAATTTCAAAAAACGGCTTCAGAAACCTATAGTCAACACTTCAGAGTGTCCTATTCTGCAAAAAAAAAAAACGATTTTTTGAATCCGCATTGTTTGGTTTAAATCGCAATTTCACATATTTCCAACTCGAATTTCAAAAAAAACAGCTTCAGAAACCTATAGTCAACACTTCAAAGTGTCCTATTCTGCAAAAAAAAAAACGATTTTTTGAATCCGCAAAAGGTGAATGCCCCCTTAAACAGGATGGTATATTAAAAATATTTTATGTAGGTGGGCGAAGGCGATGGATTACCCAATCTTATGTGTGTTCAGTGTGTTTTACAATGTAGTCGAGCTTATACATTTAAGCAATTGTGCGAAAGATCAGATTCCACACTTCGACAATACATGAGCCCCGAATTTCAGGTAAAACCCATTCTCCAATGTATATAACATTATTTGAATCAAAATTGCGCTATTAGGATCAACTTGCGAGTGCAATTCACGAACAACAAACTAAAGAAGAATTACAGGAACAGTTACAGTTTAACAGTATTGAAACTGTTGAAATAACTGCAGATAATTTAAGCGAATTCGTTACATACGAGGATCACGATCAAGAATGTGAATTAGAGGTAATTTCCGGTTTAGATTCACAAGTTTGCAAACCGTATATTAATTTTTTTATATTAGGTAAAACCGGATTTATACGAAATAAGCACCATCGAAACCTCCGAAAATTTAGACCCAACATCTTTACAAATTATTGTTCCGAAAATTGAAGCTAAAACGGAGGGGAATAAATACCACTGTACGAAATGCAATGAAACATTTGCGCTAAAAGTGGATTTAAAGGTAAATCATATACACGAACGAATTTTATATTGATGATCTTACAAGTGTTGTTATAGTATTTTACAGTGAATACGTGGGGTGGCTTGTCGGTTATAAAATATTTTAAATTTATAAGCATTTTGACTAATATTCAAAACAGAATACAATATAATAGAATTTAAATAGGTTCATATACTGACGCATCCGAAAGAAAACGATCACGTATGTGAAATTTGCACAAAAGGTTTCTCATCAGCTCGGATCTTGAAACGCCACTTGAAAATTCATTTAGATAAAAAGCCACATGTATGCGAAATCTGTAATATGGCATTTGCCGAAAGTTCCAATCTGAGCAAACATAAGAAGAAGCATACAGGCGAATTGAGAAACATAAAAGGTAAACCACATTTATGTTCGGTATGTGGCAGAGCGTTCAAATGGGCATCTAGTCTTTCGAAACATATGAAATACCACACTGGTCATAAATTGCTAAACTGCCAGTTTTGCAATAAACAATACGTTGAGGTTTGTTAAGGGTTTTAAGGGGATATACGCAGTCAGGAGGCCGAAAAAAAAACGATTTTTCCTGGATAGTTATTTAAATTTATTAATCTAAAATTTATATGCATATTGTGGTAGCTTCTAACTTTATATCAATATTTTTATTTGTAAAAATAAAGATTTTTGAAGCTGCTGTAGCCGATCTCCGAAAGCTTCTCTAAAAATATCTGCACTCAACTTTCTTTTACGCAGTTTTCACTAAATATGTATATATATAACCAAAACCAGTTATCAAACTAACCAATACTCTACACAGAAATATCCTGCAATGTCATTTATCTAATTGGGTCTATTTTGTTTTCCTGTCAAAGTAGCAGATGATCCGATTTTATAAGCTACATGCGAATCCATGGCAACGTAAACATATTTATAGTGTTTCGTAGCATTTTTCTCGCAACTGGTACATTTTTTGAAGAAATGTTTCAAACAAAAATTGTGCGAAATATTAATCTCTTTCATTATGAACATAACTATTTTTGCCGTAAGTGTAGCCGTTCTAGTGATATTAGAGATAGAACAAAAATGTATAGTGTGAACATGCACTACCGGTTTGAATATTCTTTATTCAAAAATAGGAGGTGCACATCTAGGGCATATACAAGTCTTAATTTTGAAGTTTCATAATTTTAAGTTCGACAGTTTTGACCCTAGAGCGTTCACTGACACACACACATACAGACAGACAGACGTCCGAAAATAGTCACATTCGATTCAGGAAAGGTCAAAACGTGTATATCCGTTGATATCTCGAGTTAGAAATTTTTCATGATTATAATACT
The DNA here is from genome assembly GCA_933228885.1 of Leistus spinibarbis. NCBI lineage: Eukaryota > Metazoa > Arthropoda > Insecta > Coleoptera > Carabidae > Leistus > Leistus spinibarbis. Next base: position 3,581,216 of record OW121806.1, read on the forward strand.
TACTTATTACTTCGTAAAGGAAAGTAAAAATCGAGTCGAATGAAACCTGTCATAGATATATATTTGGGAATTAAAGATTTAAAAATAAACTTACAATTTCATAATTTTAAGTTCGACAGTTTTGACCCTAGAGCGTTCACAGACACACACACACACAGACAGACAGACATACGTCATTCCGAAAATAGTCACTTTCGATTCAGGGAAGGTCAAAACGTGTATATCCGTTGATATTTCGAGTTCGAAAATTTTCATGATTACAAGACTTACTTATTACTTCGTAAAAGAAAGTAAAAACAAAAAAGTAATCATTAATATAACGTATTATCTAGTATTTAAGCGAATGAATAAGCAATATATTAATTTTTAACAAAATGGTGGCTTCTCAAAAAGAAATTCAATGTTAGATTCAAATTTTAGCCGTAAATTGTTAATAAAATGAAAATTATTTATCTGCGAGAAAAATCCTTCGATTAATCACTAAATAATATATTTATTAAGCTTGTGTACAAATTTGAGACTGATCGGTTTAGCCGTTTCCACGATATCTTGCTCACCGACATTAAAAACATAGTTTTGAGAAAATCGCATTCAAAGTTTCAAAATCACTTTAAACATAGTAGAATTTTTTTTCTACTTACGAGTCGTCTATTCCAGGACTGTATAATAAGCCTTCCATTCGTGTATATACTTAAATATATGTACATTACGAAAATGAAATTTAAAAAAATCGAGTTTTTGAAAATCCTGACTGCGTATAAAACCCCTTAAGGTGTTTTTGTAGCTTGAGCAATTTGAGATATTTACAGGCTCGAAGTTTAAGAATTCATTTAAGGTCCCATACAGGCGAAAGACCTTATGTATGCACCGTATGTGAGAAAGGGTTTACTCAAGTTTGCAATTTGGAAAAACATATGAGGGTTCATACTGGAGAAAAGCCATTTTTATGCACTATTTGTGGCAAAGGGTAAGATTCACTACTCTTGATCAGAAAATGAAGCGTTTTGTGTTTATATTTTATTCGTTCCCAGTTTTACACAATCCGGTTACGTGGCAATCCATATGAGAACGCACACAGGTGAGCGGCCGTATGTTTGCCAAACATGTGGCAAAGGATTCGCCGGTTCGAACACCCTGGCAATCCATCAACGTATCCACACCGGCGAGAAACCGTACGCATGTAACTTATGTGGCAAATCGTTCAGCCGCCAAGAGACCCTGGTGATACATACCCGATCGCATACCGGCATTAAACCGCATGTGTGTGCTGTATGTAACAAGGGGTTCACATCGTCCGGACACCTATCGGGGCACATGAGGTCTCACACGGGCGAGAAACCACATGGGTGCAATGTTTGCGGAAAACGGTAAGTCGATTCTTTTAATTATATTGAAGTTTTTATTATTTTTTCTTTCTTAAAACATCAGTGGTTATAAGCGTGTGTTTTATTTGAATATATGGCGAGCAGAAGGCATTGGTGCCTGCAGCTATGCGTGTTATTTGTACAGTGAAATTTTCTATGCAGATTTGCAGGCTCAAGCAGTTTGAAGATTCATATGCGTGGACACTCGGGCGAAAAGCCATACGTTTGTAAGTATTGTGGTAAAGCATTTGCGCAATCAAGTGCTTTAGGACAACATAATTTGACGCACACAGGCCAAAGAACGAAGCATAGAATTGAAACAATTCAAGTTGCTACCCTTGTGTAAGTAGATTGCTTTTAAAAATCATTCAAATGAAACATTCAGGATTGTGAACAAATTGAAATATATAGATTGTTAAAATCCTGAAATAAATATAAAAGAACCAACATATTATAAAATGAGAGCCCAGGGGATACATCGTCCGGAATTCTTGATCATTCATAATTTTGTTGTTGTTTCGTTCATTTGCAGAACTGCTGAAGCTGTTCCAGTACAAGTTACGCAAATCGCACCACTTTAGAATTAATTTCCAATTACATGGTGCATTTTGTTGTTTTCTCTTCACGATATTCGCATTGTCATGCACACATGGGTTGCACTAATTACTTTAACTTGCATATTATCTAATAAAAACTTGTATTTTGGCTGTTAGAACATATTTACTTATTCTAAGTTTGTACCATTTTGAAATAAAACTGAATAATTGCAAATTATATATAGTCTCCTTTTAATCCAAATACTATTAAGGGGTCTTTCTACATGAGAATAAAGAATAAATGCTTAAACTTTTTTTACAGGAGGAATCAAGATATCGTTTTAAAATTTTTCAGGTATTTGTTCACACTTTAAGAGTAAAAAATTTATTATTTTTATTTTTTCAATGGTTTACATGATTTTTTTCAAAAAAGTATCAAAAAATAACGGTTGACATGATTTTGGCCACCTGGAACATTGAAAAATATCTGGACTGGCCTGCACTCGACTTCCTTTTACGCAGTTTTTACTAGATATATATATATATATATATATATATATATATATATATATATATATAACCAAAACAAACAGTCAACCTAAACAATACTCTACAGAATGATTTTTGAAGCTGCTGTAGCCGATCTCCGGGAGCTCCTCTAAAATATCTGGAGTGGCCTGCCCTCGACTTGCTTTTATGTTTTCACTAGATATATATATATATATATATATATATATATATATATATATATACGTGTGTAAAACCAAAACCAGCTATCAAACTAACCAATACTCTACGGAAATATTCTGAAATGTCTTTTATCTAATTGAGTCTATTTTGTTTTCCTGTCAAAATAGCAGATGATCCGATTTTATAAGCTACATGCGAATCCATGGCAACGTAAACATATTTATAATGTTTCGTAGCATTTTTCTCGCAACTGGTAAATTTTTTGAAGCAATGTTTCAAACAAAAGTTGTGCGAAATATTAATATCTTTCATTATGAACATAACTATATTTGCCGTAAGTGTAGCCGTTCTAGTGATATTGGAGATAGAACAAAAAATGCATAGAATAAATATGCACTTCCGGTTTGAATATTCTTTTCAAAAATAGAAGGTGCACATCTAGGGCATATACAAGTCTTAAGTTTGAAGTTTCATAATTTTACGTTCGACAGTTTTGGCTCTAGAGCGTTCACACACACACACAGACAGACAGACAGACGTCATTCCGAAAATAGTCACATTCGATTCAGGGAAGGTCAAAACATGTATATCCGTTGAAATCTCGAGTTCGAAATTTTTCATGATTACAAGACTTACTTATTACTTCGTAAAAGAATGTAAAAAGGGAAATTATTAAGTATTAAAGTCGCTATAGCCCTAACCAAAAGGAACTTCTTTCATCGAAAAATAACAAAATGGCGGCTGTTTTTCAAAATAACCCATCGGAAAATGCGTTACCTATGTTTTTGATTTTCGTCCGGGATCAAATATGGGTTTTTTGAAAAACGGTCGCCATTTTGTTATTTTTCGATGAAAAAAGTTCCTTTTGGACCGGGCAATAGTGACTAACACACTAATTTATTGATGTTTTTTTGAAAAAATTCGAGTGAAAAAAAGAACCATTGTAAAAATCAAAAATAAATATTTTTGTACTCTTAAAGTGTGAATAAATATACCTAAACAATTTCAAAATGATATTTTAATTCCTTCTGTATATAGAAATGGTAGAAAGACCCCTTAAATATAAATTTATTTTTATTTTCAACTATTTACTAATATTCAGAACAATAAATGATTTTTAAGAGAATATCTATCCTTCAATGGAATTAATTCTGTATGATTAATAGAGAATTTAATGAATTAAGCTAAATAATTTGTTTTATGTCTATAACTTTTTTATAGCCAGAACTTTACAGTTTATGCAGTGGACATTATAAAGCCACAAAATATGGCTGGAAAGTCAACCTTATGGTATTGTAGAATAAGGGTCATTATTTCAATAGGCGTCATTTTGGTTAACTATTCGATCAGCACGGCTTTGTCACAATCGACCAGTGGAACAGTCCAACATTCGCCATTTGCATAGTGTGCTTGTTCGTCTCTTTTAGTTATTATTGTTTGTGTTTACATAGTGATTATTCTCAACTATGGAGAATAAAAATAGTCCGGCGCAATTTGATATAAACAAAATATGCAGAGCGTGTTTATCCGAGAAGGGCGAGATGAGATCTGTATTTTTGGCCGACGAAACAATAGGCCAAGCGATGAGGCTTGCTGAAATGATCATGGGTTTCTCCACCGTACAGGTTATTTGTTAAAATTAACTTTATCCGTTTAACGGTAGATATTTTATGGAAATCAACCACTTCATGACTTGTTGACAGCATTTAATATTATAACAAACTTATTAAATGCATCTAGACAATAACAATTCTAAATTGTTAACCAAACTTCGCCAGATAATTTTAAAATCACTTTTTTTATTTAGAACACTTACTAGAGTGTTATAATTATATATGTGGTGTCTATCTACTCCTTTAATTTTTGTCAAAAAAAATTTCTTTGTAATTACAAAAAGGATATTTTAGGTTATAGTATGTTACTTATTTAATTTTTAAGAATATTGTCAAAATAAGGTCGTATTAGATTTGTTTACACATTACCATTAACTAGTAATAAGAAAATCGATTTAAAAAAATATATAATGCCAAATGGACCACAAAAATGTCAAAAAGAATCCCCCCTAAATATTTTTAGCTCTTCGTACAAAAGTACAAAGTACAAAAGAGCTAAAAAATCGAGAATTTTCTCTAACAAAAAGTTCTTGTCTCGTCACCCTGAATCCAAAAAAATATATAACTTATATACTTGGATGTTAGTCATCGCACGCTCATAAGATCAAATTTGTGCCCTCTACCCCTCTGAAGGTATCGGAGCAATTTTGCCCAAATTTGCTATACATATTTTTTGGCATCTCATTTGAATCCGTTCATACTTTAAATCCGTTCGCTTGTATACTTCCGGAGTTATAGACCCTCAAAATGTGGAGCCCCCCTTAATACTGCCCTTTGAAAAAATTAAAAGTACTCTAAAGTTTTACAATAAAATCAAGATATTTTATGTCCAAAGTTTCTTCATATTATGCGTGCTTCAAAACCGTAAAACTCATTTGTAAAGGATTGTTCACAGCTAAAGAATTAGTAATTAAGCTTAGAAATTATATGTAATACCAGTTTGTTGTATGACATACAAGGTTAACGTTCACAGCAACAAAATTTATCATAAATTGTGTTGCTTGGAATGTTAACATTGCTTGTCATAATACAAACTAGATTATTATTTGTAATTTTCTAAGTTTAATTACTAATTGTTTCGCTGTGAACAATCCTTAAGTTTGTTTTTAAATCTTTAATTTCTAAATATATATCTATGACATCGACTCGATTTAATTAAAGACTAAAAAAGATTTAAAATATGACAAAAAAAAGATAGATTTCGACTTCTGGAGACACCTCCGTGTTCATTAATTCGAAGCAATTTTATTATTTGCTTGGGACTCCGTATTAAAAACACGAGTGTACTTTAATACATTTTATTGCCTCTTGGAAAATAGGAAGGACATTTTTGAGTTAGGAAACGTAGGACATCAAGCGTCAAAGGACTCCTTCCGAAAGAGGGACAAGTGGCAACCCTAAGACAGGGTCACTTTAAGTTCGTTTGACGCTCACGATTATCTTCAGCACTCTTTGCCTGCTGGCCGAACTGTTGCTGTTTCATGAATGCATAACAGTTAGCTTTCAGGTGTCCAACCTTTTTGCAAAATTATCACTCTCACATCTCCTTAGCCCTTCGTCTTTTTTCTGGGAATTTCTTGAGAAGCGAGGCTTCAATGCAGATGGAGAGCCAGTACGGTATTTGCAGGGTCATTTCTGCTCTTTACTCTACACTGGTACTCATCCAGCAGTTTTCCCGCGACGTAGTCCTCCGATAGCATTGCTTCTTCACGTATTACAATTATTGGTAGCCATAATTATATATTTAGTCTAATAACACTGGGCCCATAACCGGATGAAATAAAATGCCAGTGGTATTATGTTTTTAATGTTTATTTAAATTGACGAGAGAATAAGTATTACAAAAACTGTTATCTGTCAAAATTAGGAAAAACTATATTATACTGTTTTATGATAGCCTAGCAACATAGGACAAAAACAGTAACGTGGCATATCCCACAATATTTTTACTTTCCTTTACGATGTTATAAGTAATTATAGGGATCACCAAATAATCGACCTCGAGATTTTAATGGAAATATCCAGTTTTAGGGTCCCTGAATCCATTTTGACTATTTCCTTAATGTGTGGCTAAGAGGGCTCAAGCCCCGTCCCAAGCCCAAAATTACAGCTAAAGATTATTAAAATTAATTTAACTTTTGTGTGCGTGTGTGTCTGTGATCGCTTTACAGCCTATACCGTTCAACGTAATAATACGATATTTTGAATTTAAGATTTGTGTACCCCAGAATAGAAAACCTCCTATTTTGAAAAGGATATTTCAACCGGAGGTGCTTGTTTATTCGTGTCATTTTTTAACTATCTTGGAAATGGCTGCATTTCCGAAAAACTTACAGATATTCTAATTTTAAACTACTTTTATTTGGCTGCATTTACAGAAAAACTAATAGATATTCTAATTTTAAACTACTTTTATTTCGAAAGTTTTCTTCTAATGAGAATGGTACAATCACTAAAAAAAATCAAATTCAAATATATATATATATATATATATATATATATATATATATATATATATATATATATATTTCTTTATTAATCGAAGTTAGCTATTACTGTTTTTCAAAAATGTTACGTTCGACAGTGTCGGCTCTTGAGCGTTCACAGACGTCATTCCGAAAATAGTCACATTCGATTCAGAGAAGGTCAAAACGTATATATCCGTTGAAATCTCGAATTCGAAATTTTTCATGATTACAATTGTTATTACTTCATAAAAAGAAGTAAAATGTCATATCCGTTATATGTTTATTAAGATTGTGAGAAACATTCACATTCACCTCTTATGTTAAATCCCATAAAAAGTGAAAATCAACCCGACCAGACTTATGGTGCAATTCTGAGCAAATGTATGCATCTATAAGTACAATCCGTAAAATATTCATTTCTAAACTGATTCTTTAAGATATATCGAACATAATACATATGTGTAATTAATAATACTAAAATATGTCTCCATTAAAGAACTACAGCTTTTTCAAAATCTTACTGATTCTCCTTATAGACACAGAATCGCACCATTAATTGTGTTCCATTATAAACAAATGTTTAAAATATTATAGTAGACTAAAAATTGATATAAAATGGTAGAATTTAAATATATGGCATTTTTCTGCCAGCAATTTTTGGTAACTTATACCAGCGGCATTATTTTATTCGCCCTTATTTTATGATTCTTTACTTAGATTGATAATGGAGATGGACTTCCCGGTTTAATTTGTATCCAATGTGTTCATCAAGTCAATAGAGTATTTTCATTCAAACAACTTTGTGAACAATCCGATGCAAGTCTTCGGCAATATTTAGGAAAACCATTGGTGCAAAAACAGTGCAAACAGGAGGACGAAAACTCACTGCAATCAAACATTTACGAAACACTCAACTTGCACAATTTCGGTTTGGACGATGATTCCGACGATTCAGATGATAACCTTGTTAAATCCGAAATAGATTTACTAACAACTTCACAAAGTGCTCAGACGACATCGGATGATGGCATCGATGAGAAATCAGTTGCGCAAAGACAACTATTAAAAGCGACTAAAATACAAAAAGCAAAACTCGCTGCAAAGAAAAACAAACCGCCGACAAAGTTTATAAAGACAGGCTCGGTAAAAAAGATCAAACGTAATTCGAATCAGTGTAACGTGTGTAAAAAACAGTTTGTGAATTTAAAGTCATTTCGAAAACACTTGCGCACCCACATTGAAGATCGTCCGTATAAATGTAAGATTTGCCCGCGTGGTTTTACAGAGGAAAATTATTTGAATAATCACATGAGGACGCATATGCCTGAGGATCAGAAGCCTCATGAATGTGAGGTGTGTAAACGGAGGTTTATACATATGACGTTATTGAACAAGCACATGTTGAAGCATTCGGGCGAGAAACCGTTCGTTTGTAAGATTTGTAATAAAGGTTGTTACGCAGAGAATAGTCTGCTGAAACACATGAAGATTCATGAAAAGAAAGAAGGTGATCCCGCTCTGTTGAAACATATTTGTGATTATTGTAAACGCGAGTTTCCTGATTCGGGTTCGCTTGGAGTGCATATCAAGCAACACACGGGAGATCGGCCGTTCCTTTGCAGTATTTGTGGGAAATGTTTCCCGCAACGGTTTAACTTAGAACTTCATCTTCGGACACATACCGGTAAGTTTATTATATAAGACCTACGAGGGCTGTCCGACAGGTACTTAGCCTCACCAGCCTATGGCGCCACTGTCGCAAGAGACAATCTATTGTGTAGTACATTACCTTAGACGGCTACTATTAAAATATCACCTACAAGATGTAAATATCTTTGATGCAAAAAAGTTAAAACCCCCATGAGTCATGTAAATGATGTAAAAATGGAAAATTTCCATATGTTATGAATCTAGTTATGATAAGTTTTAAAAATCCTGTGCAGGAGAACGTCCATTCGTATGCGAAGTATGTAAAAACGGCTACGTTTCGAAAGCGAGTTTAAAAATCCACATGCGAACGCACACAAACGAGCGACCATTTGTTTGTGATTTTTGCGGCAAAGCGTTTCGACAATCCGGTGACTTGACAAGTCACAAACGACTTCACGGCACTGAGAAACCAATCGAATGTAGTGTTTGCCAAAAACGGTATTTTATCCATCAAGTAATAATAGAAACAATAATTTTGATTGGTTGAGATGTTTATCAACAGATTTACAACTGTTATGAAACTAAAGTATCATATGCGTAATCATACCGGCGAGCGACCGTACGTGTGTAATGTCTGCGGCCGAGGATTTACCGTCAATACGATTCTTCTGCGGCATATGCGGGTTCATTCCGGGGAACGGCCTTACGTTTGTGTTACATGCGGCAAGGCTTTCTCGCAATCCAGTACTTTGAACACGCATATGAAGGTAAGAAGGATATCTATATATTCCCTATAAAATCAATTGAATATCGCCGTACGAAGTATCGTGTTTGTCTCGCCGCCCTGAATCCAAATAACTATATATATATATATATATATATATATATATATATATATATATATATATATATATATATATATCTTATATACTTGGATGTTAGTCGTCGCTCGTAAGACCAAATTTGTGCCCTCTACTCCTCTGAAGGTACCAGAGCGATTCACACCAAATTTACTACACATATTATTTAACATCCCATTTGAATCCGCTCGCAGTTTAAATCCAATCGCCCGTATACTTCCCGAGTTATAGGGTCCCAAAATTTGGAGTCCCCCTTAATGCTCATATTAGAAAAATAATTTAAACACCCACAAATTTTACACAATATTCTAAGATATTTTAATCTGAGAGAAACATGCTTTTTCTTTGGGCAGAGTTGCATAAACCTCCCCTTAACTAATGTTTGCCGCGCCAACAGATAGGGGAAATGATGGTTCGCAATCCAGTAAAGGGGGTCCCGGACGTCTAGAGGGCCAGATACTTGCGGGACCCTTTTTGTACACGTATCTTTTGCATTGTATTGTTTTTCTATATTAAATCTTTATTCTTTGTTTGTATACTAAATTTCGTTGAAATCAATTCGGTACTTTGAAAGGAGTTGCGGTCGCAAAATCAGGTCTTACGACCGAAAGAGCTAGCGAGCGAGTTAAATACATCCAAGTATATGAGTTCTGGTCTCGTCGCCCTTAATCCGAATATATTATAAATATATTTGTCTTCAGGGTGACGAGACAGGAACTTTTTTGATCAAGGAATGTTACAGACACACGAGCGAACACTATAACTCTTGTATATTCTGTACGATGAGCTAACAATATCGCCACTTTTTTGGCGTCACACTTTTGTAGTCCATTCCAACATGTTGAAATTTTTCAAGGATTTTCGTTCGCAATTGATATATTTAAAAAAAATATAGACAGCGAATGAAATTGCTAATACGAAATACTAACATACAAATATTGTAATTGAAACAATTTCTGACAACGAAATTCGTTAAAAGTACGGTATTTTTGAATTATGGTTGATACTACATGCAGTGAGACCCTGATGAAACCGGCGTACATTGTTTTGCTTGATTGTACTTGCTGTTGTACGATCGTACTGTTTGGAGTGTGACCACATTGTAATGAAACCTATAAACAGCGGTACCAATTGAATAAACCAAATATTTTTCACGTATTTTTTGTATTCTTATATAGTTTCAAAACATCATTTGTTATTGAATAATTCTTCGTTTTTTATTTATAATTTACTATCTAGGTTCATGCCCCATCGCCAAAGTATCACACTCAAGAATCTGCTCCGCGTATGCCAAAGTTCCACCAGACAAACGACCTAAATAATCGTCTAATGCAATCGGACAATCGTATGCTGCAAAACGATGGAACTCGCATGATGCAGCCTGACAATGGTGCGCGAATGCTGCCCAACGATGCGAATCGTTTAATGCAACAAAGTGACAACTCACGACTTCTTGCCCCAGACAATCGAATCTTGCAAAACGATAACACGCGATTACTGAACAATGATGTACCCCGGCTGCTATCCAATGAAGGAACGCGCTTAATAAACAATGAAGGGCCGCGGTTACTGGTCAACGAAGGGCCACGCTTACTAGATAACACACGGTTATTAACTCAACAAGATAATAGACTTTTGCCCAATGATAACACGAGGTTGCTGGCGCAGGATAACAATCGGTTGCTAGCGACTGATAATGCAAGACTGTTAACGAATGAAAACGCGCGGCATTTGGCACTCGAGAATTCGCGACTTTTAGCGGATAAATATTTAGCTAATTATGATCCTTATCACCGTGGACATTTGTAAATTGTGTATATAAATAAGTCTACGAGTGAGAATCATTGTTCAAAGACGTATTTTTGACGTTATTTTAAATATGTATTCGGTGGGACAGGTGGAACCGGTGGTTAGGCCATTTTTCCATAATTTTATAAGCTATGTTCGGTTTGATAAATATTAAGAAGATTATTTTTTAATATTAATTATAATCACGTCATGATTTCCTGAATAAGTAAATAAAAGTGTACCATTATAACAATGGTTTTTTGTATTACAGATTTATGTTTAAGTAGGTGTTTTATTTATATTGCGTATTTTGTAATATTTAAGTAGGAGATTGAATACATTGGTGACTTCATTTGGAGATTAAGTCAAATTAAATTTTCGCATATCAATTATTGATAAATTAAAAATAATTTTATATTCGAATATTATATCACAATATATATATTTGAGCTATTTTATTTTAACTTTTTTTGATATTTAATTTATATAAAATAAAAAATAATTTTAACATTCCATAAAATTGAAATATTTACTGAAAATAAAAGTTAGAAATATTGTGGATTATCGTGAATGCACTTGTCTTCCAATACAACGATTTTTCCATATTTTATAATAATAGACTGAAAAAGTAACCATGACACTTACGAAAATTTCAGCCCTTAAAATATGAAAATACAAACAAAATACAACTTCAACTACCCGCTAAGATCACGAGTCGCCGCCCTCCCCACTTTAAATTTAAAAATAATTATGTTTATTTATTATGGCCGGTGGTTTTACATTTTTTTGATATACTCAAAGAAATAATGTATATTTTAAAATGTATAATTTTTGGGTTCACAATATGAAGAAATTTTGTGGGTATAAAATATCTTAGAATTCTCTGTAGAATTTGTTTTTTTTTTTCTAAGGGTAGTATTAAGGAATGCTCCAAGTTTTGGAGCTCTATAATTCCAGAAGTATAATGACGATCGGATTTAAATTGCGCGCGGATCAATTGAAACACCAAATAATATGTGTAGGAAATTTGGTTCAAATCGCTTAGTTACCTTCAAAGGACTAGGGGTCTTAAAGTCGTTGCTGGGCAAAGTACTGGAAGTACCAAATTCTAAGTAATGCACGACGATACTTGGTTCTTCAAGTACTTCGATAATCAAAGTACTTGCAGCATCTAGTACTCAGTATTCTAATATATTTTATGTCTACAATATATTTTCCTAAAACAATATTCAAAATAAGAATTATGAATTTTAAAATATGCAATTTTTTTTTTTAATATGTTCCTAAAATCTATGATATTTTATATCTATAACAATTTAGTGCAGGTTGTGAACTTAATGGTCATAATAATGAAAAAAATAATTATTTTTACATTTTAAATACGCATGTACTGACTACCGTCAGCGGTCAGAGGTGGGACCCAGAGTTGTTTGTAATTTTGCATTTAAACGGCAAACTGAAAGCATAGGTGCCTGTACCTTTGCTTGTTTTGATCCGAGAATGTTACAGACACTTGACCGCATGCTTTAGCTATTTTGTACTTCGGACCGCGAATTAATTTATAAACAGGTACAAATGTAAAATTAAACACATTTTTAAATGTCTTATGGTACGTTCAGACCGACGGCGAAGCGGCAGCGGTAAATTGCAAAATAGGCGAAATATACCGCTAAATATTGTTGCGGCTCGGCCAAATTAATAGGCGATATAAATATGATGATTCTTTTTAAATTCTAATCACACAAACAATAAATAGGTGAAAGCAAAACAGAGTAAAAAGAAATTGTAATATACGAGGTCCGAGGCTTGCCGCTGGCGCGAGATGTCGAAATGGAACCGAGCTTCTCACAATTATATTTTTAAACCAGCAGTGGAAGCACTTCTACTGTTTCTATCAATCTAATTGGTTTGACCATTTATTATTGCGATTCCGCGGCGGTCCGAACGTACAATTAGGTAATTACCATTGAACTATATTTATAACGGGAAAGCCTATTAATTATGAGGATCGTGTAACAAAAATCAACAGATTTTTGTTACACGATCTTCATATATTGATTATATGTAATGTAAATATATAGTGCAGTGGTTATTTACTTACATAAGATTGTTTGAAATGTTTTTATAGAAATTCTATTTTATGTTGATGTTGGATACTCTATGTCCGATAAAAGATATGGCGAATGCAGAACATATCGAATGAAAATTACAAAATAAGGTTTTTACATCTTTTTATTTAATTTAGAACATTAACATAATTTGAAATTGACACCATTATTTGTATGTAACTATGTTCTATTTTACAATTACATAGACTTTGTGAGTATTATTTCAATAAATTTTAAGTAATTCGAAAGATAAAATATATGTTTTATTCTGAAGAACTTTAGTATTATATTAAAACAGTATTTTATTTTATTTAGGCTATTGTACATTTGTGCCCAAAATGTGAATGAAAAATTGTAATTAAGTAAAGAATAAAATTTTGTAAACGATTACCTCTGTTATTTATCATTAGGCACCTACTGTTTAATGGTTTCCCTAAGAAGCCGTTTTGGTATAAAATCGAAGAAAAAAAAATTACTAATTAATCTTATCTATTTAAATATAATATAAGAAAATGTCCCGACTGACTGACTCATTCTTCAACGCCCGCCGGGCCGAAACCGCTGAAGCTAATTATATGAAATTTAAACACTAGCTTTCTTTTGTGACGAAGCACCCTATATCCTGCTTTTTTAAATGGATAAAAACCAAAATTACATTCAATGTTAAACTCAAGTATAAAGGCATATGAGAGAAATAATAAACCACAGTGATATATATTATAAATTACTAGATTTATTTCAATCGATAAATAAATTTGAATTATCATTACACAGTATAGTTTTTTTGTGACCTGCACCCACATAGATAAAACTATCAATTATTGTTTTCACAATCCTTTCCATACAAACACTATCACGTTTGAATTACCCAGCAAATATTGCTGCTTTACGAGAAAATACGCACCATTTTAATTACGACAAATGATTATAGACAAATTGCAACCATTATAATACAAACGTACAGTAAACAACTTTAGATTTCGAAAATATATATCTACGATTTTGTAAATCTATAGTATTAAAATGTACATGAGACCATAGGCGCTGACTTCATGAGGGCAACCGCTCCTACGGTCTACTAGCAGCGGAGGCAGTGCATATTTTAGGGCACATACTAATTCTTTATATATATTGGTTTAAACTAGTACACCGGTAAACATATAAAATAAATACTGTATATGGATTAATAGATTTAATCGTGTTATTTTGCATAATTGCATATGAAATTTAGAGAAGATTTATTTATTTTAATTGCGTTTTATTTCTCAATTTTTTTCAAATCTACATTAAATGTTCCCGATCCTGTGGAGTTCTACATCTTTGGATTTTCGTTCACGACGACGCCATTTCGTTCCCTACGCTCAAAGTCAAAAGTCAGCACCTATGTATGAGATACATATATACTATACAAAAATGTATTTATTTTCCATTTATTATCAGTTCCAATGATTCACAATCATAATATTACAATGAAATTCAAAAATGTCACCACAAAGGATATTAGAAAAAGTTGCACTAATTAATTTAAATTTTTTAGTGTGGCATCATTTTTGAATTCTAATGATAATACTATATGTATTCTTGAGAAAATATTGGTCGAGTCACAAATTAAAATTCTTTGGCATTAATCTATATTTACACAAAATGCTATTATATACTATTACAAAAATTTGTAAGATATTCTAAATATTTTACAGTATATTTTTTTGTTACTGCTAGAGATACAAGGATTAGTATGTACACTTTTTGATATAGTTTTTTAACCCATTTCACCAAAATATCACACATTCGTGTTTTTATTTTTCATATATTTCTGAACCGTGACATAAAACTTGTCAACAAAATAAAATTCACAAGAAATTTTAAAATTAAATTTAAAAATTTCAGTATTATGCCACAATGTGTAAAAGCCAAAGGCACTTCTTGATCTAAGCTGTTACATCGTTCCTCTAATTAATTTATTTACAAGTTTTCACAATAGAACACTAATTATCGTGACGTTACAAAGATAAAGTGCATTTGTTGTTGATGTTCAAAGAAATTAAGTTATTAGGTTTGTGCTTATGTTGTAAATTAATTAAATGTGGTAAATGCTCTCAAATTTTTTCGTTCAAATTAGAAATTAGTGTAGTTGTTTTGCACTAATATGAAGACGTGATATTAGGGTAAGCGACATCTGCGTGATTCTAATCTAAAAATGATTGCAAAATTAGAATTGCAGCTGTCAAATATAAATAATGTAAAGTACTTCATTATGATTAATTCTCAAATGTTATTAAATTATTCAAATACAGTCAAATCGTTTATTTTGGTAAAAGTGAATATTTTATATACTTTTGAATATAAACTAGGAGACCTATTGTTAATGTTTGTTGAATATCAACAAAACAAATACACTTCTTATAAAATACAAGAATACACAATATAATTTAGATCTACGAATAAAAATTCAACGATTTTCAATAAACATTAAAAATTAAATTGCTAAACACACACATGTCTTTATCACAGACAATCTTTTGACCAAATGAAATAATTCGATTTGAACACGTTTTAAAATATTTTTATGTTTCAAAAAACATGTATAAATATAAATAAATTGAATCATTCACGCTTTAAAAGCAATTAATTTACAAGCTTAGGAACACAATTTTAAATATTTTGTCAACATTTAAATGATTCTAGATTTAGAGCGATGTAATACGACTATTAAATACTATGCTCGTGAATAATCAAAAACCAATTTGACAAAATATTTTATGTGCGTGACCAGATTTTGAGACATCCACTGAAATCGCCCAAATTCATTTGGTCCCAACGATATTCAACAATAGGCGTGTTTCTTCGAACACTGATTCTCAATCTAACTAAAGTAATCATGATTATGAGAATCACGTTTCGTCGTTCGTTATTAGTTATCCCTACTCTTCCATGACAATCCCCTACCCCTTGCGAATTATTCTATTTCTATGATTACTTGGATTGAATCACAAAACTGGCGAAGAAACACGCCTAATATAAAACTATCCGATGCATGATAGATGGTACTAACAATGACAAGAAAGTCAGCACAGTGGCAGTGTAGCATATCTATTAATAAGAAAAAAATGTTTGTTTCTTTCAACGAAAATATTCTCACTAGCATATTGCTTACTAACAAATTGATTACGGCCCAATTTTATGCTACACTGTCACTACTAGTACCATCTCCCAAGGAATATCATGTATTTCTAGATTCCTATAATAATAGTGCATATATATACATATTTCGGAAAATTAATCGTGGAGCGATTTTATAATTATTTTGTATGAATATTGTTGGGAGCAAATACATTTGGGCGATGCTAGCGCATGCCGATTTTGATTTATTATAGTGTTTTTCGATATTTATATAATCACTCACAACACTATTAGCTGGAATGTTAGTTATAGAACCGTAATTGATAAGTTCTTAAGTTTCTGGCAGGGTTGATTAAATTTGTTTTATTTTGAAGAAATTATCACTATTGGTGTCATGGGTACATTGTCCAATAGAGAATCATATTGTCTAAGTTTACATACTGCGACATAATCCTACAGCAATTCTGAATAACCTGTCTAAATATATTAAATTTGATATAATAAGACATTGAACAAATGGACATTGTATCATAAGATTATGTTTTAACCCTTCCGTAGTGACATGCAGTTTTGCGAACTTACAAGATCATTATATTTCTTCATGCCACCACTAAAGGATTACCGATACACTGACTTGAACTGTACAATCATTGTTAAGTTTACATTTGGGAATAAAACGCATATCAGTACTACAAAAATAAGCTGTGTAGCAATAAATTTATCATTATTTTATATATAATCTGTTTTATGATAATGATTATGTATGATCGATGATTGAGTTTTACGTAAAATTGTGGACAGTGGCACGTAGACTATTTGAATAAGTAATATTTAATTACTCTAATACTTGATCGGTACTCATCGTTGTGTCGCAATTTCAGTCTGACTGTCATCTTCGCTCTCTGTCAGTGCAGCTAGCTGAGTATCGGGTAGTATAGTTAAATGTGTTGCATCCGATTGTAATGTACTACACTCACCCGGACCTCCTTCCGAATCTTTCTTCTGAAGTGCTTGCACGTAATTCTGCAAAGTTAAAGAATTGCATTTTGATTAAAACGATTTCGTTATTAAAAACGACTGATTCAGAATCAAACGAATCACAACAAAATTAATTATGGTATAAATAGAGCGCTCCGCGTCGGTCCCTGTTTTTGGATCAGCAAGGGAGATGGTTTGCGTATGTGAGGTTTCGTGTTGTTCAAGATGCAAAATCGAATGTTTTCACTGTTCGTATTATCTAATACATATTAGACTGTGAGGCAGCATAATATATTTGTTCATTTACATAAGGGGAGACTTTTTTCAAGGCTTGGAATTTATACGCAACTGAATATATAATATTGTTTTAGTATGATTCATTTGATTTTAAATAAGTGTGACTTAAGAATACAATATTGCTTGATTAACAGTACTATAACAGTATTTAAATAATTTTAAATTTCGAACATGCTTTATCATTTCATACTTCGAGTGTCATTGAAAAAAAAAATATCTATAAGTTAAAATTTGACTGTTTACAACTAGAGGCGTATATTTTGTTTATCTTTCAAATTTTTTTCAGCCATAGTTGATATGATAACTATTAAAAAGATCCTGAGAGGCCTGCACTCGACTTTCTTTTCCATGATTTTCACTAGATATATATATCCCAAACTAACTAATACTCTGCTCTACAGGAATACTCTGAAATATCATTTATTTAATTGAATCTTTTTTTGATTGACAGGCGCAGATGATCCAATTTATTAAACTACATGCAAATCCATGGCAACGTAAATAAGATATTTAAGATTTTCCTTAGCAGTTTTCTCGTAACTGGTACATTTTTTGAAGAAACTTTTCAAACAAAAGTTTTTCATTATGAACATAACTAATTTTGTCATAAGTGCAGCCATTTTAGTGTTATTGGAGAAAAATGCATAGAGTAAACATGCACATTCGGTTTGAATATTGTTTTCACAAATAGGAGATGCACATCTAGGACATATATACAAGTCTTAAGTTTGAAGTTTCATATTTTTACGTTCGACAGTTTTGGCTCTAGAGCGTTTATAGACAGACACACACACAGACGTCATTCCGAAAATAGTCACATTCGATTCAGGGAAGATCAAAACGTGTATATCCGTTGAAATCTCGAATTTGATGATCCCTTTACATATTACTTTGTAAAAGATAGTAAAAAGACACGCCATATGTAACAAAAATACCAAATTCTATACTTATATATAATAATTCACCATACAAGTACATGCCTCATTCATTTATATTTATTATTTTAGAATTCCTTTGAGATATTATATACAATACAAATATAGATAGAAGAATACATTAGATATAAGAAAATATTAGTATAGTAGACATCCAGGGATAAAAAATGTTTGTTACCATAGATACCTGACTTATAACATCCCCATGAGCCGTCCTGACTTGATAAAGGTATCGGTATTTCTTCTGCCTGAGTTCTGCGCGTTCAGCTCTTGTCCTAGCTCTTTGTACTCCAGGTGCTCGTGGCTTCTTACGACCACCAATTGCTGCAAGTGAACACACCATACTTAACGTAGTTCGTTCTTTAGGGTGATCAAAATTAGTTAAAGCTCAAGGATATACTAGACTATAGTAAGGCTCTGAGTGTGAATACGGGGTATTTCTATATTGGGTATATATTGTTATTTTGATCAAGACATTGTGCTGATTGATTAATTTGTATAAGAATAATAAGAAAACTTACTATCACTGTGATAAATCCCTGTACCGGTAATACAACATTGGCTGATCAAGCCGGCTAGGACGACGGTGGGCCAAACGGCTAAAACTATCCAGGAAAACCAGCAGGGTGGTGCAGCGACTGGTTTCAACGTGACTCGATCCCATAACCATGTAACCATAGTGACACGTTCCACAAAGTAATCAATGGCGACCGTCATTATTGCACCACCGTACACACTCGTGCCCAATATTGTCAGACCTGCAATGCAAAAATATTTTGATTAATACCATAATATTATATCTTGCATGTGTTATTTGGGTTTCCTTTTTCTGTATTATATATCAGTACGTATGTTGTTAATCATCAAATATACATAATTAAATAATATATTTTATTATTGCTTGTACGTGAATGCTTTATATTTACTTATTTATTAATATAACTAGGGTCACCCGTGGGCACCATGTGCCCATATGGTATACAGTACATAGGTCAGTTTTGACTGATGGCGAATTTTCATAACATGACAATAATAATTACACGGTTGTATGGTACAACTGGCCATAAGTGTTGTATCATTAAGTTGTATCCTTAATTGTATTATTACACAAAAAACAGGATTATAAATTTACTTACGATTGCTGTTTATTATTTGAATCGATGATTCAAAAAATATGTATTACAAACCCTTTTTACACAACATTTTTAATGATTTGACATTTGATTCATTATTGTTTTTGAATTAAATAATCAGGCTAGATTTTTGAATTTTGCAGTATTAAACTGATGCAGTGTCACAACGGCAGTTTTAAAAGTGATGATAATTAGTTATATGCTAAAATACAATGGATTGTGCCATCAAAAATAAAAGAATAAAATTGCCAACCAAACATGTTTCTAAATATGTTTGAATTATCTCTTCAAGATTTTATTTCTCTAATAATTAGAATTATAAATTTACTTACTTGCAGTTATTATAATTTGACGAACTATAAAATCTTACCGCAACTCATATTTTCAAAAATCACTGCTTCTTGGCCATTTTGAAGTGAAAAATATTAACTATGAATTAAAATAAATGTACAGAAACACGTATTTGCTAAAAATATATGCTAATTAGGCAATAATATGCACTTATTTCATATTATATACTTAAAAATTGAAATTATAGCATGCTACTCCCCTTAAACTTAAGATTAAACTTTGAATTGAAGATTTATCACAAAAACTTTTTTGACATTTCATTCTGACGTTTGATTCGTTTTTGTCTATTTCAAAGCAGACTGAACTTCAGAATCGTAGTGATTGTTTTATTTCAGTATAAACTATTTGATTATTTTTTATAACATTATTAACAGTCGCCATGGTGCAGTGGCTAAGTGTCATGCCTTTCACCCTGGAGGTCGTGAGTTCGATCCCCGTCTATGCCAATCTGCATTTTTACAAAAAAAAGCGTTCTACACATACACACTCACATACAAACATTTCTGGGTTATTATATTAATGATTAAAATATGCTTTTAATAGACGAAGTAGAGAAATAGGGTAAGGTTCACCCTCATCTAGTAGTTGTTTAATTATATTTACCTTTCCTCCAGTATAAATTAAGCACCGCAAAGGTTAACCCAGTGGCTAACAAGACGCCAACGCATAGCCATACAGAACCCGATGCCGCGGAGTGGGCTATTATGTGATCGGCTGCCGCAAGTGAAGCCAACCCTAATAGCAAACCCGTATGCAATCCAGTCATGAACAACCCCACGTACTGCACCAGCATCGTAATCAAACCGAATAATAATCCGGCAGAAAGGGCCACTCCTGCAAATAAAAAAATACACAATTTGTAATTATCTTATTGCAATTTTTAAAAATTACTCCGCCCTTACGATTAAATGATTACTATATAACAAAATTATGATTGATATTTGGGTTAAAAAAAAAAATGAAGATAGAGTTGTTTCCTTTGGAATATAAATTTTTGTGAAATCAATATGGTTGGATGGTTGTTGTGTTGAGGAAACTGCTTGAAACAGTCACTACACGTTCGTCATAATAATCAAGTTACCTGCGTTTCCGTATGCTGGCATCAAATTCTCTTGCAGACAGATCAGATAGACGATGACAGAACCAAATATGAATCCCGTAAGAAACATCACAGTCTTGAAACATCGGTAGCCTGAAACAAACAAAAGATACAAATTTAATGACAATTTCTCCAAGTTCTTAGAATTTACTGTCATTTCAAGTTTCTCATTTATCATTGGAATCTCTGTGTTTTGCATGCTAAGGCGCTTTAATGTATTTTAGCTCGTCGTACGGCAGTACAAAAGAGCTATAGTGTTCGGTCGTGTATCATATTTAACAGGTATGCCTTTAGCAGTGGCGCTGCTAGACTTTAAAATTTGGAGGGACCAGGAGAAAATGTAGGGCGGCATACATCTATATTTATATATAATACTCGTATTTACGCAATGTATATCTATTTTTAGCTCGCCGTATGAAGTGCCGAAGAAGCATTCGGTCGTGTGTCTGTAGCATTCTCGGATCAAAAACATTTCTTTAACAAAAAGTTCTTGTCTCGTTGCCTGTATCCAAAAATATATACTCATATATGTATGTATCTCGCACGGTCGTAAGGTTGTGACCGCAACTTCACTAAAGGTACCGGACCGTTTTTATTGTATATACATGTAGTTTGGGTGCCGGTACAGGTTCAGAGTAATTAGGCCCCAAAATGTGTAGGCCCCCCATAATACTGCTCTAAGATATTTTATGTCTAGCAATTTTCTTTAAATTGTGAGTCAGAAAGCTAAGAAAACATGAGGAGGAGTGGCCTGCACTCGACTTTATTTACGTAAAGTTCATTAGAAATATATATATCTCAAACAAAATGTCAAAAAATAGCAATACTCCACAGTATCATTTAGCTTATAGTTTTATTATGTTATCAAATACTGTTTCTACAATATGACACATAGATGTAGATTCTATAGAATTCACCTTATGAATATATTCAAATATAATTGCTGTTATCGATATTTACTTATTACTTCGTAAAAGAATGTAAAAATGAAACCTTTGCTTATACAATAAATGCGTTTACTTCACGAGTTGTGTATCTTAGTTCATAAGATTTACATAGCGTTCCGAATAGAAAACTGGATACATACACAGATAGATAGGTGAGGTGTGAACTGTATTCTGTATATGATACAGCATGATATGGCACATGGTGCCCACGGGTTAGCTTTATAGTATATTCCGAAATTGGACCACTGTAACCGCTAACGAACAAAATATCGCATTTTTCGAACTTGAAAAGCATTTTGAGGATAAATTAGCAGTAAAATTGTTTATAATCGCTAATACGTCAATTAGAAACGAAATAAATTTGTAACCGGTTACTGTGATCCAAATTCGGAATACGTCTTTAATAATCATCGGCATACATTTATTCCAAGACTCCATGCTTGGTTTTGGACATATGTACATATATTCCAAGACGAGCTACATACAAAATGGCGTAACTATTATCTGATTTAAAATGGTGCCTCGTAATATTAGTGTTAGGTAAAAATCAGAGAACAAAATAGAACAATAGATTTTAGCTGACAGAAAGAAAATGCGATTTCTCGTATAAGAGTTTAGTGTCGCCGGATCGCTTTCAATTTGTTCCAATTACGCATTGAGCTAGTGAACATCTGAAACATTTCATTCTTTCACTTTATCCTTCGGTAAGAAACGCGTTACCTACCCCTTACCGGTGACTATTTCTATTGACTTTTCACCCACGACTCTGAATGAAATCCGTTTACACCAAAAGATAAAGTATGAAATTCATGAAATGAGACAGATTCTCCTTACAGATCTATGCTCATTTCATATAAAATATCCTATATTCTTTCGAAACTACGCACATGTGACCTTGTACATAATTCCGTTTTCATCTTCGTATATTTTAATTGAGTTAACTTTATTTACTGTGATTATGTTTACAAATATGATTATACTCCAAGGCAATATATCGATTATCGAATCGGTGTTAATTATCCAAACAAGTTTACATGTAAACAATGGATGCCGTTCCTGAGGAACACCTATCACCAATTTGCACGCACTCCTAAGGTACACGTTTTACCCCGCTTTTCGCAACACCCACGCTACACACACATACACAGCGGGCCTACAAATGGGGAATGAGGAGACTACCCTTGATCGATTTATACTCCCCTCTACGCTACGTCATGTGCTGAATGCCGCATGAGATGCTGCGGTACAGTACAAACGAACCACACCCTTACCAAACTTCTTTTTAATTCCGTGAATATTGCTACCCCCTCTTCACTTTCTTAAGGAACGAACATTTTTATAATCAACCCTCGTTTAATGACTATGCAAGCCAGGTACACTGTACACTGTATACATCACAGAAATGTTTCTTATTTTTTCTAAAGACCCTAAAGGATTATTCACAGCTAAAGAAATAGTAATTAAGCTTAGAAATTATAAGTAATAATTCCAGTTTGTTGTAGAACATACAATGGTAACGGTCACAGCAACCAAATATATAATAAATTGTGTTAGTTTTCTTGCTTTGAATGTTAACATTGCTTGTCATAATACAAACTAGATTATTATTTGTAATTTGCTAAGCTTAATTACTAAGTGTTTCGATGTGAACAATCCTTAACACTAAAAGTTTAGTCCCTAGAATTATATTCTCTAACATAAAGTGCGAAAACACGATTTTGAATGTGTATCGTAATATTTTAAACAAAAACAGGAAATAGATTTGCTGCACCAATGAAGGATCAAAAAAATTGTACAGAACGATTTAATAAAATAAATTCAGCCGCTGTGTATTTTCATAAAGAATGCCTGGTAAAAACAACGATTTGTAATTTCTTGGACGAAATTTAAACGAAGTATTGTAATCATGAATATATTTTTACAATCACTGAATCGAATCTGATTTTCAAGATGAAATCTCTCTTTCACTTTCTCGTGTGTGTGTGTGTGTATGTATGTGTGTGTACGAATATATATATATATATACAGTATAGACGCTCGATACCGTGAAAAAATAAAACAGTGTTCACCCTAACGGTTTGTTCACGTTAACGAGAGGCTATTTTGATGCTTAATGTAATTGAAGTAACTTGTACCATTTATAAAGATTAACCCACAGCGTACGACAATAAAGATTTAAATTTGGCAAATAAATTATGAAGAGATACAAATTTACTTTCAAGATGTGGTTGACTTTTTGGTGACAAAAATTATTAATTCGAGAATGCTACAGACACGACCGAATGCTTTAGCTCTTCTGTACTTCATTGGATTTTTGATTTAATGAACATTGTGTGTCAAAAGTGTGTAGAAAGATAATTCTGAAGTTAGTTATTATTTTAGTTTGTATTTTTTAAATCGTAAACTTTGAAAATCAAACGTATATTTAGAATTTTTCCATTCCGTTTAATTCCGTTCCTTTCTCGTAATTTAAATTACTTACATCACTATGTTTATTAGCAATAGTTTATCCTTTATGAACTCCTACATGAACTAGTAGTTTGTCACCCTATTTAATCGTCACCCTGTATAAATATATATATATATATATATATATATATATATATATATATATATATATATATATATATATATATATATATAAATAGGCTACAATATAAATATATATATATATATATATATATATATATATATATATATATATATATATATATATATATATATATATATATATATAAATAGGCTACAATATAAATATATATATATATATATATATATATATATATATATATATATATATATATAAATAGGCTACAATATAAATATATATATATATATATATATGCATAGATATGATTGTGTTTATAAATATATGTGTCAATGTATATGACATACAGGGTTCACTGACTCAGAACGGAAAAGGTTCATTGTTGTGATAATTTCGTTCAAATTAGAACTCATTATTTTATAATTTTGCAAGATGACATATATTGTTTTGATTCATAATAAATGTATGTTGGTGCATTGTATTTCAGAATCACGTATTGTATATATTTCATAAAATTACATATTTATTTTACTCTCAAAATCATATAATTTCCTACATTGCTTAAGTAGTGGGTAGTAAGTTTAGTTTAAGTAGTGGGTAGTAAGTAGCTGTATGAGTGAAAACTATTAAAGTTTATCGCTGTTGCTATGGAAACGTTTGTATTTGCATATAGCCACAGCAGAATTTTTAAATGAAAAATTAATCTTTATGCACAATGGAACTTACCAAAAAAACTGTACAGTATCCCGAATGCGATGTAGAGCGAACAAATTGTTGCGATAATCAGATCATAATTGGTATCGATGTAGGCGCATTTATTCACGTGTGGCCCTCCGTCTGCACCGTGTACTCCAGGGGCGAAGCCTCCGCCATGCCCGTACGTGTTGTTTGGTCGCGGTGGGACCAGCGAGCCGGGCTGCGCCCCACTTGACGACATTGCGAACTATCCTGATGCGATGGATTTACACCCACCACCCTCAATTACAACTGCAACAAAAATTCATTTTCATTAGCATTGTAGAGAGCAGTACATTTTGAAAATATATCTAAAAAATTGCAAATAATAATAAAACCATTTACAAAATACATTTTGTCGAAGAATATCATAAAGAATCAACTAAACGCTTTGTTGTTGATAAGGAAAAGGAACTGTAACAATATTATTAAGTATTAAGGTTTACGTATTGTTAAGTGTGCATGTGAAAATGTTTGTTTAGTGTGGAAAGCAAAAAAAAAAAACACTCAGTATCAATATGTAAGTTAAACGTACAGGTGCAAACGGGTCAGTGACTAAATGACTAGCGTGTGACCGTCAGTTCTGTTTGAAGCGTCTAGTGTGTCATTAGTCGTAATTACATTTTGTAATTAGTAATAACAGCACGTCAGTTTTATATGTTCTTTTGTTTTTTATAGCTACACCCTTTACTTGCATAGGAAAATAGGTACTATTAGTTCTAGTTCCGCTTTTCAAAACTATATAGTTCCATAATCAGATATTAATGGGGCACTCAGTAAAAAATGCCCGGATTTTACAAGCTTTCAATTTATTAAAACCTAATTGAAATTAATAGAAACTAAACCACACATTTTACTACATAAACAAATTTTTGTTCTTATATTAATAGATTCCTAATCAACATAAACTTCTCTTTCTCAAGGATTGATAACTGAACTATTGTTAGAATATTATTCTTGAGAAACTAATGAATGAATTGATAACTGAACCATTTTTTATTTAAAAGTATTTAGGTGTTTTCTGTGCTCATTTTGTCGAAAGCGAAGCCCGCCAATATCCTATATATGCAAAGAATAAAATTGAGTTGCCAATCAGAACAGAAAAATAAAATAATGTAAAATATGGGTTAATTGGAATCAACTTCAGGAAAATAACGAAATACGCCGATACTTTCAATTAAATTCCATGAAAACGCAAATTGTTTGCAACCCTCCTAATAAATGTTTCTCTTCAATAATAGATTTTTCAAGCACAATCAATTGGATACCAAAAATAGCATCACAAATCCCATATCCAAATAATTTCTTTTTTCGTCCTATTCGAATTTTGAAACAAACAATGTACGGTATTTTTTGTGCTAGTTTGAAATACAAAAAATTAAGTTCACGGTACATAGCGTACATTTAAAATACATATTTTTACAGTAATACTATTTTAATGGACAGCAATCTAATATTGTATTAGAATGGCGCCGAAGATTACATCTGAATTATATATAATTTGTGTAATTTTATGTCAATGCTCCCAACCCGAGCATAGAATTCAAATATAATGTTTAAATTTAAGCATAGAATTATATTTGCTAATCCATTATGGAAAGGTGTAATTCACTCCGGAATAATTATATATATAGATATCTTCCTAAACGATTATATTCGTATAATCAGAGACTGAAATAGTATTCATGTCTTTTCATTCCCTCAAATTGCTATATGAATAGTAACATAGTTTTAATTTGATTTCAGCTTTTATTTCGCCTTTTAGTATATATATATGGACACCCAGATGTATGTGTAGAACGCTTGATTTATAAAAATACAAACTGGGTTCGAACCACTAACTGCCAACAAGTCAGTTAGTATTTTACTGCACGACCATTCGTTTTATTTATTTAAAAAAAAATCCTACAATCTTGAAGACAGTTTGTCGCATAACGAGTTGCGTAAATAATAAAGTAGATTATAATAAATATGAAAAGGTATTTTCTATTTAGACATAAATAGGTTGCATTAGTCGATTATGAGAAGAATACTGTTTTAATTATACCGGATTCTGTGTGCTCAAACATCAAAATTTGAAACAAATTTGTGATTTAAATAGTGTTCTGGAAAGAAAATTAGATACATTTACAGTTGCATCGGTGAGGAGTGGATTGAAATCTGTATATGAAATGGTCATATGGCGAAAACGAGTTAGCCTAATTTATTATATTATAGATGTATAAATTTATTATATATATTATGTAAATTAATGCCAAAAATATTAAAGATTAATCTCCAAAACGGATTGTAAACAATGTTTACCAACTGTTTAAACATTAATGGTAGCTAGCCATGAGCGGTAATTTTACAAATTGGCTTAATCTAATATTCAAGGTCCCAATTGCAATAAACCTATCGGTATTGATTAGTGGTATTTATTGCCTAAACTTCTCTTAGGATGATTGAAGTAGATTTGCCAAGATTCGCTATGATGCATGCAGCAGTTTAAGGTCGCGTAAAAATGTCAATTTAAGTCTTGATACAAATGAGTGAAATATTTCCATAATTATCTCAACACACAAGTAATCAAATGATATATCCTTTAGTACACTGATTCTATGATGTATCTTGATTGCTCTGAATAGAAAATGAACTGCTAAATCATTATTATAAATAATATAAGTGTTTATTAACCATGGCATGTTTTAGCTGCTACTTTGAACCTCATTTTATTTGGTTTAATAGAACCGAATTGAGCGGAATCATGTCTCAGAGCTCTAAGGTAGTCATAATCTTTAAAATGAGTCTAATTATTGTACTCTTAATTATATATAATCGACAAAAACAATGATAAAAGAATCGTCCATAAGACTCAATGTTAAAAGTTTCAGGGTTTGTCCGTGAGAGGCTCTGCTGTACGTATTAGATATCAAACTTTCTTCCGCTTGCTAATACCAAAGCATAGACCAGTGTAGCGCAGTTTAATAATTATGGCGCCGACTCGAAGACGTTTGAATCGTAGAATTAAACGTTCTAAAGCCTCGAAAGCTGCGAAATTAAGATGGAAAAAATTTCTTACTAACAGTGACAATAATAATAATACTTATTCACCACCACGGCCACTTATAGATTTAGAATCTGATGTTTTAGAAGCGATGGATATTTCGAACATGTATTCCTACTATACCTTAAAATTAACTAAACTAAAGTTAATTTGTATAATAACATTGTTCGAATTATTGTTTATCTTATAATTTGTCCAAAAAGAAATGAGACGCAATTTGAAGCTAGTCCAAAACTTATGACACTTGATTCAATTGATGATTTGAGTAATGCGTGGGGAACGGAGGAAGAATTATATATGTATATATATATATATTTATATATATATATATATATATATATATATATATATATATATATATATATATATATATTTATATATATATATATATATATATATATATATATTTATATATATATATATATGTTTTTATATATTTATATATATATATATATATATATATATATATATAAATATATATATATATATATATATATATATATATATATATATATATAT